>MUZK01004092.1:0-23426 GCA_003013055.1 Juglanconis sp. DMW523
GTGTGGGGAGGGGAGGGGGGGGGGGCAGTGAGACGGCAGGGGGAAAGTTCTTACAATTTCCATCTCCTTCATGCTTGCATATCGCGGCCACTGCTTCTTGCTATCCAGCAACGTCGCGCCCTTCCCATCCCGGCTCATCGTCACGGACGCGATGCCCCAGCCCAGTAGACCCGTCGCCAGTCCGACGCCCAAGACGCCGTTTCCGCTCCACTTCGGGGCCGATCCGCCTTCTCCCGGAGGCGGCCGAGCTTTTTGAGCCACACTTGTGCTGGTGCCGGCACATCTGCGGTTTGACCTTGCTGCGATCGACGTTGCAGCCGCAGGACCAAACGGCAGGGTACGCAACTTATTTCCAGTGTGGGCAGCACGGCCGAGGGTTTTGGTGGAGGTGCGCGGTAGCGCCCTCCAGATTGAGTTGGCTAACATGCAGGCGGCGGTGATTGCAGCTGTCACGTTATGGAGAGTACATATGATTGGATTCGGGAAACCAGAGATGCGGTCGATCCTGGTCGGACCGGATGACCGTTCTGGTCGTGGCTGAAGATCTGATCAAAGATCTGGGCTATACCCTTTCCACCGGTCTTAGAAGTTATGTTACTTTCAACGTTGCAGTTGAGAGAAGTCTTTCGAATGTCAAAGTGCGGCGGAACCTGACAGGGGAACGTAGTGACGAGGAGGACCCGTAAATGAACAGACTATGGTAGAGAGACTGACTCCACGGCGAAGATGTTGTGGTGCAAGACGTTGAAGAACTATATAAAGACCTGAGAATGGTGTAGTGACTGAGGGAAATCTATGCAAAGTGAGGAGAGGAGTAGCGCCGAGCGATGACGGAAGTAATGGTGGGCGCGTTGATGGCGGACACAACACCTGCTCAGCCGAGTAGCTGATTACAGATCCACGGACTGCCTCAGTGTGGTAGGTGGTAGTGCGTGTCCGGTCCCAGATCCGAGCGAAACTTGTACCAGATTGACGGGTTGGTCAGCTGGCGAGCCTGGACACGGATGTATGAACCTTGGGTGGTAGGTAGGTGGTGTTCCGCACAGTGGCTGCGACGAAGATTCCAAAAGGGGAAGAGAGAACTGTAGGGAAGGAGATCGAGGGTGTCATCGCGCACTTATATTGCGTCTATCAAGCCCGCTGTACGCTCACAAGAATGCTGACTGCGGAATATGGCCACCGACGCTGGTGTCGTGGAGTGGAGTCGACGGTGCAAGACATCCAATCGGCGAATCTGGACAGCATCAAAGCCCAGTCTCACTGTCTCAGGTACAAGTATTAGAATCGAGGGGAAAAGGAGCGGAGTCCGGCAACTAGGCCAGAGCATCGAGGGAGTTGTTTCTTTGTTGGACCTGGACGCGAACGAGTCTCGTGCTGCGGAGGTGGAGGAGATGGAACGGCTACTAGCCATTGAGAGGAGACAACCTTGCCGAGTGGTGGAGGGATCAAGGCTGTAAGAATTGCATATTGCACGGAACCCAGTTTATAGTGGGTAGGGCATACGGAAGAAGTCTGAAGCGACAATGTGGAAGTTGGGCTTGCCTCCCAGACTGGTGAGCATGGAAGGGGAGGTCGAATCAAAAGACCGAAAGGATCACGCAAGCCTTTCCGAGGTGTCGGTATCCCACGGCTCCTGGCCCGGCTAAGGTAAAGCCTGGCCGGTCGAGGCCACTAGTCCCGTGGGGTGTAATAATGGGGATACAGTGAGCTTTGGGAGTCTGGAACCTGACGTATCAAGCACTTGCTGCTTGTGTGTTGCGAGCCATGTCGTACATTGGGCACCAACCGAGTGCTCTTGAGGCAATAGAGGACTCTCGCCCATGAGAACCTGACGGATGTTGCCGTGAGGGCTGCCAGCAAGGCCAATACGGAATGGACGTGGCCCAATGGGGACCGCCAGCCAGGACCGACCGGATCCTGCCCTGAATCTCTACTGACCTGTTCGATATGGCGTTGCTGGCACGGCCGATCCATAAGGATTAGGAGCTGGTGGGAAAGATGCTGCAGACTTGGGGAGAGAAAGCTACCAGGGAAGTCAGCAACGACTGCCAACGAGCCCGGTCCGGCTGGCCGTTCTCAATCGGGTTCACCAGAGATCTGCCACGAGATGTATGACCAGAGACCAGAACTTGCTGTCACCGTCCCAAAGCTCGGATGTACCAGGAGGAAAAAAGAGCACCGAGCACGAGACCCGACCTGCATGAGGAACGGGGACTGGTACTGGCCCAAGCCGTCACACAACCAGAAGAGATGGTCAGCAAATGGAGTGTCCTCCCGAGAAGCTTGTGTCCTGCGGCCAGACACGGGACAGCGAGTCCATGCAGCTCAGCCCTGGAGCTGGCCTTGGAGCTGGCCTAGAAAGATGTTGGAAGCGATGATGGTGACAGCCACCCCTCTCCGGATACGCAGCTAGTCCTGCAGGTGCAGGCGATCTGCATAATCCGCCGCGCTGCACGAGGCGGCGGCGGCATAAGCATCATTCCAGAGGTTGGGTCCTGCTGGCCGAAGTTTCTTTTGCTCGCTCGAAAACATGGAAAGAAAGACTCTGGAGCGGGCTGGGTTTGCCCCAGGCGTACCTCGAGTGGAAGGGTCGAGGAGAAGAGGAGAAGCGCGGTGATGCCGAAGGGAGAGGAGTACCTGAGCCTCACCCGTTGTTCGTTGATGGTGCTCAAAGTGACACAGCGTCTGGACATCCACGCCTCTTCCCCAGACTTTGAATGTGTGGTCAAAGTGTGGGGAAGTTTGACAACTTCTGCGGTGGAACAAGGCTGTGCCTCGGGGCAATTGATATGGCGAGGCTTGTGTCCAGGCGTGCTAAGAGAGGAAAGTTGGAACTGACGTCGGACATCAGAGACCGAGCCCCGTTGGCCATGACCGACCACCTGCATATCTGTATCGGCCGGCACGGGAAGCTGCCGCCTCCGGCTCTGGCCTCCCTGCATCCGGTCGGCTTCCATCCGATCAAGAACCCCAGGACGCATGCAGAGTCACATTTCACGAGAAAATCTCTTCTTTACTTGCAATATATCGGTACAGTGCGGACGACACCGCCCTTTTCTTACTGCACACGTCGACACTCATGACAGATCCTCCCCACCCACATGGCGAGTCTCTGGAGCACATCCATCGGATAAATCGAGGAGCTGAGACATGAGGCGGCTCCGGCATTGGCATCGTAGGCCAGTGGCCGTCTTGAGCCTCGACGTTCCGACTAGCAGCAGCTCTGCATCACGTCCAGCGGGCCCCGCACACATTTTGCCTCCGCCCCATCCAGCATCTGCTGTGCAACCACGCAAGAATCACCATCTCTTGTCACAACGCGGCTAGCCAGCTCAGGTCTTCTAGAAGCACCATAGATCAAACCTGGCCGCGATGCTGGTTACCGAGAGAGGCAGGTGTGCTGCCACCGCCTGGGATTCCTATTCCGGACGGCTCTTCTGTCTCAGCCTGGCTGCTGTGTAGGACACGTCAGATTTGTCACTGGTGACAAAATCTGAGTGGATTGTTGAGGAAAAGTTAGTCACCTGACATGTCGATTGGATTCGGTGTGCCTACGTCAGGCTGGCCGAACGGCGAACAAACCAACGACTGACTGGTCTTACCCCGGGTTGAAGCCCGCACCAACCCTCCGTCACGAGACAGCACCATAATAAGCCCCTGAATGGACGGCACATAATCCAGTATGTTTCACGGCGGCTGACTGATTGCGGGGCGAAGCATCGATAAGCCTCGAGGCCCGTGTAAATGTCAATCGTGTTAAGAAAAGTGATATCCGAAGAAGACGTGCTACAAACCCCAACGCGGCGGCGTGGGAACGACGCTGCGTGGAAACGACGCTGACGTGATGCGAGCATCATGAGACATACTGCGGCCGGACCGGGGACATCACGTAGCTCCAGCCAGTGATGCCAGTGAACCTTGTTGACCGGTGCAATTACCATTACTCACTCGTAACACACCAATGTGGGCTCACGACTGCAAGCGCGATGCTCGTCTGCTCGCTTTCCGTGCCAGTCCGGGACAGCAGCACCCGAAGAGAACCGAAGGCAGGACATGGCCGAGCGAGCCTAGCGTCTCTGTATGACTCGCTTACCCTTCGCTTCTCCCTTTGTCTTGGAATGAACACTGATGAGGCAGGCAACATGTAATGGTTCCCTGGGGTACGCCATAAGAGTTGGGGAAGCAACGGTTGAAGAGCCCATGAGCTGGCGAGCTGTCCAAACGAGGTTGCAGACTGGGGTGTCTTCCGCGAGCGTTGATAGCAGACATCGCAAGTCGTGGTCTTGGCCGTCCTTCATGTGTATGTATGTATGTATGTGTGTCACGCAGCAGACCGATATCTGTTGCCACCGCCCCCTTCAGGGTTCATTGGTCCGTTCGCAGTCCGGCAGGTCCTGTGAATGACCACAGGCAGCTCTGAGATGAGTAACTAACTACATGCCGTTGGATTGGCGCGGGGACTGCAGCTTCACCGCCTGCGTGGGATGCGTTACCGTGGTTATTCGCCGCTCTCGAGATTGAGGTAATGCGAGGCGCAGAGAGGAACTTGGATGAGCGCATGTCAGCCAGTCATCGCGATGATGTTGAATCTACACAGGTCTCGGTGTTGAAGACTGTCCAGATGCATTACAGGTTGGCTCACCACGTTCCACGGTCACGGAACTTTTGTTCGAGCCATAATATCCTCAGGGCCGAGCATGGCGAAACATATATGCGCAGGATGCGGAAGTACGAGACGATCAATGGCATCGTGCAGAGGGGTGGAGGGAAATAGGACGTTTGCAGGAATTCATTGAGCCCTCGACATCTTTGCAATCGATTTGTTGGGCATGGCTACCTAACCGGAGCAAAATTCAAAGCCGTAACGTCCTAAACTCCATGTCCATGCTATCACTTTTTTCAGTGAAAGAACCCTTTTGACCTTTTCCCAGTTGTCCCAGACGTTCATCATCACCAGAACAGACACCATCCGCTTAGTTGCTGGCGATGGCGTTGGCACGGCGACGGTCACGCTCCTCGGCGATGGTGAGCTTGACACCCTTGCCCTTGGGCAGGGAGATCCAGGGGCGCTCGCCACCGATGATGAAAACGTTGGACTCACGGGTAGCGAAGGTGTTATCGATGGCATCCTTCAAGTGGACAATGTTGAAACCACCATCGTGACGCTCACGGTGGGTGACAACACCAACACGACCCATGTTACGACCACCAGTGACCATGGCGACGTGGCCAACCTCGAACTTGACAAAGTCCTCGATCTTGCCAGTGGTCAGGCTGCGAAGATGATCAGCAACTGCTTGCAGCTTCGTGCGAGGGGCGGCGTTTGAGCTCGACTTACTTGACCTTGACGGTGTCGTTGACCTTAATGGCGGGGTCAGGGTAGCGAATGCTGCAGCAGGGTGTTAGCTATCAGAAGGGAAAGTGGAACGTACCAGCCGTATGTGATCTCGCTTCGATGATCTCATGAATCTTCTCGCTCGACTTATCCCTCTGATTGTGCAATCTGACCATCCCCGCCCATAGTTACATTCCTCCAGGTTTGAAGTGGATGTTGTCACAGACGATAGGTGCAGAATGCACCCAAACGCAACAGTGGGCGAGGATAATCAGGCGGCACGCCCACAGGGATCGGAGGGATGGATTCGGAATCAACCAAAGCTTGGTCCAACGGCTGATAGATGTCATAAGAACTCACGTTCTCGCATCATGCGTAACCAAGAATGGGATACCGCCACGGCCCAGCTGGACGCGCTTGACCTTGCCGAGCTTGTACTCGGCCTCCTCGGCCTGGATGCGGTGAACGGTGAAACGGCCCTTCGTGTCGTAGACAAGGCGGAAGTTCTCGCCAGTCTTCTCGATGTTGATCACATCCATGAAGCCGGTAGGGAAGGTCATGTCGGTGCGGACCTTGCCGTCGACTTTGATCAGGCGCTGCATGACGATGGCCTTGGTCTCGCGGTAGTTGAGGGCGTACTTGAGGCGATTGCGGATGAAAACGATGAGGGGCAGGCAGTCGCGAGCCTTGTGGGGACCGGCCGAGGGCTTGGGAGCGTAGGTACCGGACAGTTTGTCCAGGAGCCAGTGCTTGGGCGCGCTGAGGCGCTTCTGGTGCTTCTTAGCTGTTTATCGGGGAGAAAAGTTAGTACCACAGTCCTTTGCTTGGTGTGCGGATGGGTGACCTCGTCGGCAAAGGTCGCTTCCGCCCAGGTTGCAAGAGCAGCAGTGCGTTTGCAGCAATTGCAACTCCATTTTGGAACGAGCGACTATTGCCATTGAGGCCTCAAAGAAGGTGCAAATTGATCCATCACTTACGACCACGACCCATCTTGACGATATGCTGGCTGAGAACTTGTCGAAGAAGTTGGGTATCGAGATGTGGGTTGAGGCTGGCTGAAGGAGAGGAGAGAAGTTCGCGACCACACGGCAGGTCGAGAAAATTGCAAGCAGTGGGTTCACTTCGCCCTAGCGCCACGCTATAGGTTTAGCGGGGCCAGATCACGTGATCCAGCAGCTGGCCAAGTGCCGATTTGACCGACGATTGACAGCAAGCCCTCCTCCATAACAAGGACAGGATGTGAGAATGAATGTCTAGTTATTAGAGTTCATCATGTACTCAAGCATGGGTGTATGCAATCAGTATGGTAAATTTGTCTACAAAAGTGGCAGGACCGTCTGGACAGGTCGAAGACGGAAGAGTGGGCAGAAACAGCCAAATTGCTTCGTTCGATTCTAAAAGATTGCTCTGGATTCTAGATTGGGGCAATCAACGAGCGATCCATTCTCGGCGCTCCTTTTCTACAGCTTGCCTCCGTTCCCAAGTAGGCTCCATACCATTACTCCATCCGCACAGCTCCGAGAATGAGGTGTTGAAACAGCCCGTCGTGCCGAACGACAAGACTCCCATGATCCCTCCGAGACAACCGCCCCTGGTCCCAAGGACTGTAAGTCATAATTTGGCAGCATCAGAATAGTACACGCTGCGAAAGCATACTTGTGGTTCGTGAAGCGGAACCACATCCCTCAACCATCCAGCAACAGCCTCGAAATGTCCATCATTCCAATAAACGCCGCCGAGCCCGATTGCTCTCCGGCTTCACCCACCTCGCCATCAAGAGTCTCCCTCGAAGAGTCAAGCCCCGCCAGTTCATGGAAACTACCACCGCCGCCCACATTACCCACCGACGCAGATGTTGACGGTCCTGCCCACTTGGGCATCATCATATCCTCCCTCGACCCGGTCCGATTCAGGTGCGGCTCCAGCGTCATCAATGAGTTCTCATTGATCATATTGCTCACAGATGGCTCCAGGACATTGTCCCTCCTTGGGGGTGCCTGACGTGTAGGCAGCGGAGGATGACTGGTGGCAGGCCCTAGGCCAGCGGAAACAGGCTCCTTGTTGTGCACTTGCTTCTCCTCGATCTGCTTGTACATCTCAGGATACTTATTACGCACCCGGTCCCGCAGATCCGTCGGCTGCCGGCTGGACAGATCAAACCGCGGATCCCGTTGAATCTTGGTCCACGCTGGTCCGTAAAGCTGCAAGCCCTCGAGGATCTGGTCGTCATCCTGCTGTGTGAATGGTCGTCTCTCTCGTCTATGGGACTTCTTGAAGGGCCCGTGGATGCCCATGGCCTGAAGGTCCTCTATCTTCTTGCGATGAGCTCTGCTCTTCTTCGGTTTTGCTGTCGAGTCCGACTCATGTTGACTCTGTGTTGCCTGGCTGGATGAGTATGTTGATGCTGCTGCATCTTCTCGTCCATGGGAGCCTGGTATCTCCTCGGGGTCTGCCAGTATGTCCTCCAGTAACAGCGCGGTCTTCGACTTGCCCTTCGGCCGATACTCTGCCGGTGAACTCGTAGGCTTGTCCTGGGAATTCAAGCTCTCCTTGCTCTTGCTGGGCACAATCCGTAGCTCATCAGGACAACACGTGCGGAACCGATCCTTCAGGTCTCCCGCTGTCCTTCCGTTGAATCTATACTGCGGATCTTCCAAAATGCTGGTCCACTTCCCAACGCCGTATCTGTTCACGCCGAGGAGCAGGTCCCGCGTCTCTTCCTCAGACCACTTCTTCCTTGGCTTTGCCGCCTTCCTCTTGATCTTGGCCATCGGCTTCTCTGCCTCCGGTGTAGGGGCCACACTTTCCCTCCTAGGTGGACTCGGTGCAGTCTTCTCGGGCCCATCTGATATCTCGATATTATTATTTGTTGTTAATGATGATGATGCTGTTGTTGTTGTTGTTGCTGTTGTTGCTGCTGCTGTGGCACTGCTATTGGCAAACTCCCTCAACGTATTCAAACTCGAGGGAGCAACAGCCTCGTTCCCACCACCATCTTCAAGAGCAATGGGTGGGAAGACAGCAGCGTTCGGCGGTGGTTCGTAGAGACCATTGATGATGGGAGGCATGATGTTCTGGCTCGACATGATATTCTGAGTGGATTTTTGCTTCTTCAGGGGCTGCGGCAGGTGCATGATATCGTCCTTGACTGTCATGGCGCGGTGACGTTTCTTATTTGATACATCATCGGCTGCTGAAGCTATTGGGGGTTCGGGCACGTCGTCGAGGATGTGATTCAGCGAGTGGGAGGACTCGTTCACTTCGGGGTTGTCGAAGAGCATCCGCAACGAGATCCCCCCACTGTGTTGCTGTCGGCTCCTTTCTGATCCCGAGCCTCCATCGTGATTGTACCGCCCGGTGTTGTACTCCTCTCGTATGGATGCCAGTGAGGGGATCTGGTGGATGGTCTTGGACGCAGGGTTCTCATGGTGAGTGCTGCCGGCATCGGGTTCGAGAGGCGGTAGGGAAATATTGGACGCCTTGGCAAAGCTGCTGAAGCTCTGTAACGGCGGCAGCTCGGTCGGAGGGTAGTATGAGGAGGAATCGGCGGGCGGGGAGGCATTGGGATTGTTGAGCAGATGCATCAGCCGCGGCTCGATGGTGGCCATCGTGAAGGTCGGCGAGGGGGCATTGGGAGGATTGATTCCGCCCCCTTGAAAGGGCTGGTCCGGACGCGAGGAGGAGCCTTTTTTCGAGGCGTGCCAGTCAACATACGAAGGAAACAAAATAAGGATTATAATACAACCAACAAAAACTGCAACCGCACTCGTTGGGATCAAATCAAACCAATCGCGGTGGAGGCAGCGAATGCAAGGACTTTGGAGTTGAATCCAAAGATGACTTGCAGACTGCTGCTGACTGCAGAAATGGTGCTAAGAAGGCGGCAATTGGGGAAGGGTAGGGTGCCCGCAGAGCCCAGAGCGGTGGTACCGTGGAAAGCATTTTTTAGTCAGCCTTCTCGACCAAACATTCGAAACTCTCACGGCTACCCGGAGGTGGGGCTCTTCCTCACTGACACTGACGCATTTCCAACAGCATCTGAAGATCGACTTGGCTAAATCTTGGTTTGTTTTGTTTGGTAGGGTTTGGTAAAGACTTCGACGAGGATCGAGGCTCGGCCCGTTGCTGTAGGCTTGCTGGCGGGCTCAGTAAACTTTGTCTTCTCACTCGACTTCTCCGCCGGATTGTTGTCTTCACAGATCCATCCTCAACCCCCCCATTCAGTTCCGCATCTACACGCCTAGCCGCAACATGGCCTCTCACCTGCCGACCTTCCCCCGTCTAGTCTTCACCGTCTTCGAGCCCCTCAGCCTGTACGTGCTCCCTCCCATTTCCCCTTCCACCTCTCACAGCTAACGGAGTCTAGCATCGGAGGCTGGGCCGGCGCAACCCTAAACCCAGCCTGGTTCGTCACAGAGCAGACCTCCAGTGGCCTCCAATCGGCCGTGGACGCAAATTCCAAGCTCGTGGCCCTCCAGCTCGGCAACACCTACGGGCTGGTGTTCCTTATCGCCAGCGCTGTGCTGTACACGACTAGCGAGGTTAAGGTTGTGCGCAACTACCTGATCGCCTGTTGGATCGCTGATATTTCTCATGTCTATGTGTGCTACCATGTGTTGGGCTGGGCCAGGTTTGTGGATGTGGCCGGCTGGAATAGTATGACTTGGGGGAACGTGGGTGCTACCGTGAGTTTTGTTCCTCGAATTCGAGAAGTAATATCGGGAGGACAATGGCTGACTGGGCATAGACAATGCTCTTCTTGACGAGGACGGCGTATCTGCTGGGCTTGTTTGGACCTGATGCTCCGGCTCCGGCCCAGAAGAAGATCCAGTGATGGGTGCGGTGCAGGAGAGACCAGACATGGCCCAACTCATGCGGGCACTTGTAACCACTGCGTGGTGCTGGTACACGGTGTCTCTTCACAGCATCAAGACTTAACCACCAACGTCACTACCTTCCGATTTCAAGTGGTGAGATGTTCTGTGAGACGTGATCTTTCGAGCTATGTTCGCACGAGATTCGGCAGGTCTTTGCATGCAATGGCTCTGGACACGAGGATACATATCTGCAGAGCCTTCCGCCGAAAGTCGCATTATCTCCCGTATACAATATTCACCAAGCAGGTTATCCCATAGGAGGCTGTCCTGGTATGCTGGGGGACGGGCGGACATGGCGCCAAACAGAGTCCTCGACAGAGCTCCCATCCCTCACAAGCCCGACTGCCTGCCGAAAGGGCATGAGCTGTCCGAAGGCCTCGGCAGCACAGCCACAAGCCTCACTCACCGCCCCTGAAACTCGGTCATCACAGCATGACCACTAATCGAACCACTATTATATACAAGTCGAGCCCGCCCTTCCCCATTGCCTTCCTTATTGCCGCCTGTACTGAACTCCGTTGTACTTATGCGCAGTACAGGCCTCAATCTCTGTCGAAGGCGTACTTACGGTCATAGACGGCCGGCCCGCGCTGGTGCTCGAGAAGGGCGACGGCCGAGGAGACAGCCTACCGTCGCCATCGTGTTTGCAAGCCGGCCCGCCGCCACTATGCTGACTTACACCCAGATGGTGATGAGCCTAAAGACCATCATGAGGTGTTTCCCGGTTCCTTGGACGACTACGGCGACGACGCAGGCGGTGCAGCACGTACATGCCGCACGTACATGCCGCACGTACATGAATATCACGCCGACGAGGAAGAACGTGCCCACAATCACGCCGATGGCGATGCCTGCCTTGACGCCGTCGTCGAGGCCCGGTCATAGGGTCTACGGTCGGTTGGGAGATGACTGTTGATGTTGTTGGGGGTGTGGTGGTAGTTGCCGTTGCTCTTGGTGGGGACAGTAGGTTGTCATCATCGTCATCTTGTCTGGTGATGATCATATGCCTGATGCCGGTTGCCTGGGTGATGTCTGCTACCATCATATGGTGGAGGGGAATGACGAGGCTAACACGCCATGTTACCATGTGGATGGATCTGTGGCTTCTATTGAGTAGTCGACGTTCTCAGCCCGGTGAAAGGAGGGACTTTGGAAGGTAGGTGTGTGCAGGACGGTTTTGTGTTTCTCACTGACTTTGAAAATCTGCTCAATTAGATTTGGTAGAGAAATTACTGCGGAGACCGTGGCAGCCGTGATCATTCATATACTACACGCCGGGAGGGGTCTGCTCAGACGAGACATAGCATGACTGAAGATAGACTTCCTCGTTCAGCTCCCAGGATCTCACCCTCTGAAGAGTCGGTCGACCGGACCTTGCTTTTTTTTCTTTTTCTTCAACGAACAGCCAATCCAAAGTGAATCCTCCACAAGCAAATCGAAATGCAGACAAATTGACGACCCCTCTTGGCTGAATTCCCAATGGCAGAGACGGGGTCATATTTGGTCCTGACCAAGGCAGCTAACTAGTCCGGGGCTCAGCGGGCTTGCCCAGAAGCTCGTCCAGCATTTTGGCATCTTGGTACTCAAGACAGATCCTTTCTGGCTGCGTAGAGAAGATTAGTCTCATGAGCTGAGCCGTGGGTATCATTCACTATCAGAGTCCTGTGATGGAATTCGTGCGCAAGCTGGGATGCGAGTATCCAACGGGACTGGAGGTGAATTCTTTTGGGACATCGGACATCTTGGTCGATCCTTTTCTCCGTTCATGGCAGGGACAACAGGAAAGCCTTCTTCAAGCTGGAAGATGTACCGGATGAAAAACTCTTTTTCAGACTGGCATGTGCTGGACGCGACGTTGACAAGGAAGAGTGCCAGGGTTAGGGCACACTGGCACGAAAAGCGGGACCTAAATCCGGGACCTAAGTCCGGGGCTGGGATGCCCTTGTCGTGGCCTCGGATGTCGTCAACGATTCAACAATCGACTGAGATATGAAACTGCCCGAGGCCATCTGGAAGACCACGCGTGCTTCACTCAAGGAACAACGCGCTGGGTGAGATTCTTTGAAGTAGCAGGTTTTGTTTCCTACCACTAGCCTTGTTGCACTCACTGCTCACTCATCGAACGTGGTCACCGCATCTGAGCGGAGTCGGGAATGTGGCGGGCGAGTAAGAGCTTCTGGAGGGGAGGAAGCCTTATCACCCGGACATAATCCACCACCGCCGAATCCCCCGAGCCACATCAACTTCATAACTACCACAGCACACCTTTCAAAGAAGGCCATCTCACTCAGATTGCCCGTCATGAGTTACAGATACCCACACGAGGACGACTCGGATGAGAATGGGTTTGGCGAGAGCTTGCAAGCTCTGCAACCCTCAACGACACAACCCCGCGTTTCCGAGGACAGTGAGGATGACGTCTTTGAAGAGTCCGAGACTCATAACGTAGAGACAACAGAGGACGATGAGGATGGTGAAGACCCGGACTACGAAGACGATGATGATGAAGAAGATGAATACCATGGTCTGTGCTGTGCTCGTCCATACTCATTTCCGCGGGGCCGGGCTGACCCGACTCTTAGATGCCGAACAAGGCTTCACTATACATGGATTGGAAGACGAAGGAGACGAGGAAGACGAGGACGAGGATGAGGATGAGGACGAGGACGAGGCTGACGATCAACCCACAGCACACGTCATCACTATCCAGGGCCTTGGTCGTCTATTTGGTGAGCTTCATCTTGACAGCTGCTATGACAGCTAAGACACCCCCCCCCTGGTCCGAGGCATCTCCGGCATGCATCATCTAACATCACTTCACACTCTTGCTTCTGCTTACGAGTGCATGTACGTTAACACATCCTAGGCGGCGGGGCTTGGTCAAGAAACCAACTCATGGCCCTACTGCACAGCCGAGGGGATCTAGGCCAACTCTTCAATGACGACTTCGACAACGACGATGTGCCACCGTGGGGCAGGAGAAGGAGGCGCCACACTCCCGATCCCAATCGCTTCCCCAAGGTTCCCAGCGATGAGGGAAGGGCGCTGATGGACTCGGGCGCCTTCGGTTCAACAGACCGGAGGGTTCCTATCTCCAAGAGAAAACAGCTCGCCCGGCGAGTCCTCGACCGCGAGCTCGGCATCAACAACGGCCGGATCAACCAAGATGCCATGGCGCAACACATGATTCCCTCGTCCGAGGCAGACATGCTCATTCACTACCATGCGCCAGTGTATTGCGGGCAATTCTCTGAGGACGGTAACTTCTTCTACTCCTGTGTCAAGGACTTCAAAGTCCGCATGTACGATACCTCCAACCCCTACAACTGGCGGTACTATAAGACCGCCTCCTTCAACTGGGGCCAATGGACGCTCACCGACGCCCACTTATCTCCGGACAACAAATGGCTGGCCTACACCTCCCTACAATCCCATGTAGCCTTCGCGCCAACAGACCCAAACGACAAGGGTGACCCGTACCAGCTCGACCTTGGCGCAGGACCGCGCGACACGGCTTTGGGCTGGCGGCGGGGCAACTTCGCGATCTGGTCGATCCGCTTCTCGGGCGACGGACGCGAGCTGATCGCGGGAAACAACGTCTGCTCCATCATCGTGTACGATATCGAGTCGCGGCGCGTGCTGCACAATATCCAGGGGCACGATGATGATGTGAACGCCGTGTGCTTTGCGGATCCCAAGGACCCGCATATCATCTACTCTGGGTCCGACGACCAGGTTATCAAGGTGTGGGACCGGAGGAGCATGGGCGACGGGCGAGAGGCAGGCGCTTTTGTTGGTCACGTGGAGGGGCTGACGTATATCGACTCGAAGGGCGACGGACGGTACATTTTGTCGAATGGCAAGGACCAGACGATGAAGCTGTGGGACCTGCGCATGGCCATGTCGACACAGCGCTACGGGGAGCTTAATCCGCGCCAGCACACGGCGCACACGAACTATGACTATCGCATGGAGGACTATGACATGGACCACTGGTTTCCGCATCCGAACGATAACTCGGTGGTGACATTCCGGGGCCACAAGGTCCAGGGGACGCTCATCCGGTGTCACTTTTCGCCGCCGGGAAGCACTAATTCAAGATATGTCTATTCGGGGAGTCATGACGGGAAGGTGTATGTATGGAACATGGACGCGACGCTTGCGGCGACGATCGATGTGGGTCAGTCGACCCGTTTCACAGGGAGGCGGCCAGGAGGTATGCCGTGGAGGAGGGGACATCCGGATCGGTGGAACTGCTGTGTGCGCGAGCCGTATTGGCATCCGAATGCACCGATTCTTGCTGGTGAGTGCCTCATGTTGGTTGTGAGCTTCGAGGTGTGGCGTGACTGACAAACACCGTACAGCTTCATCCTGGGGCGGCTATGACATGTCTTTTGGATCGGTCTCGGTACACTCCTGGAATGAGAATACGGAGGATGACGCGGAGCCTCCGATGGGACATAGGGTCAATGATCATCTAGCAGCCGAGTGGCTCACCGAGTGAAGCTGCCGGGACGCCCAAGGCCCATCTGCCAGCCTGTGTATTCAAGACTGATATATATGGGCACAAAATGGCAAGGTGCGCATACAGAGTTGCAGGCACGGTATACAAATGCTCATCGACCTCAAACCTGAAAAGATATGCATATGATTAGCGAAGTGAAATAAGTGTGTACCCTTGTCCCACCATACGCCAGTTGATCGATCGGTTGGCCGTTTGGAACCATGATTCACCCGCAGAAACGGCACGAGGACGCGTGATCCCTTTGATATTTGAGACCACTACAGTATTATGGGAGCGGAGCTTGGAGGCTCTGTATTTCCCGTGACAGTGGCTGTTCTTCCTCTGTGTTCCTAGGGCTGCCCTTTTTGAGCGTGATCTAACCTGCGTAGGTACCTAAGAAGGAAGGTAAGTAGCACTTGTCAACCATTCATCTTGGATTTGGAGTGAGGACGAAGAGCTCCCAGCTCTTGTTTCGGTCATCTAGACAGTCTATTTCTGGTTACGAACTTGCCCCTATGGTCTTTTTGTCCGGGCATCCCGCGAGGATGTCTCTGCTGAAGCAGCCTTTTGTTTTCTCATACTGGAACCTGTGCCTCGAGATTGATCGTTTATTCCCACTGTCCCCTCTTCATGGGCATCGAATTCTCTTCCTTCTTCCACCTCCCTCCTCGGCCGTTTCTGTCTGCCGCGAACAGAACGATCAACTGCGCCAGCCCGGCTGAACATACTCTGGTACCCAGAGACTTCGCAGCATTCGCAATCTCCAAGCGCACACGAAGAGCTTCTTCCGAGTGAGGTGAAGTGAAGTGAAGTGAAGTGAAGTGAAGGGAAATAAAATAAAGACATTAAAAGACGGGAAGAGGTCACTCCACCGTGCCTGCCGCGATTCTGACGGGTCCGGAGGCTCGGTGGGTCGGTCAAACGGGGCTTGTCCTCCGGAGGGAGGCGCTGATTGGTGAGCTAGCTGCAGCTGTCCAAGCTCCAAGCTTCCAGTGCCGACCTCACTTACCTCGTCCTGACGTCTCTGGACCGTCTACCCTCCTCCTCTTCTCGCCCTCTCCCAAGTCCTCACCGTCTCTCTACACCGCCAGTGGATTTCGACTTGGTGCGCATTGACAACTTGAACGCCCCTCGATCCTTGCCCTTGAGGATAGTCCTCTGGATGAACTGCCTCGAGTCGCGCGCACGTCGAAACCCTCCCTCACCACGACCTGCGACGGTGCGATTGGACCGCGCAAAGCACACCTCTCGAGGACCTTTTGACGTACAGCCCCCGGTCGAGAGAACACGGCAACCCTTCTTGAAAAGCCTCCCAACCTCGTCGCGAAGATCCCCTCCTCGTCGAAACGACAAGCCTGCATCTGCAGACCTCTCACCTGCGAATACGGTAAAGCATCGAATATTGCAACGGATTGACAAGAGGACAAGAGGACAAGAGGGGGAACGAACAAAGCTCACTGAGCCTGAAGTGGTGCAGCAGGGACTTCATTCCGGCGGACTAGTCACGACTATAAGGGTCGGTGTAGCTGGTTGGCAACCTGCAGAAGAAGTAGACTACTACGGTGACCTAGTCAGTTGGCACCCCTCCGAAAGTGTCGACTTCTTCGCTCTGCAGCCCCATCTCCTCCACCTTGCTTACAGCAGGCTTGGACTTTGGACATTTTCGAGTCTCTTCTCACCCCCCCCCCTGGCAAAGATCCTCCCTCCACTCCTTAACCCACAGACAGCATTTCAAGATCCATTGTGCTTTCCAATTCATTCCAGAGTTCCACAGAAGAAAGATTGCAAGCACAGAGCTTCATCTTCCAGGAGGCAGAACCAGAGAGATCATTTCAAAGACCAACAGCAGGAGGAACTGGACATCATTCACTGTCTGAACTCCAAAGTCTTGTTTAGGGATCTGAGAGATCAGGAGTGTACGTACTGTTTAACTCTCAGCCTTCTATCATGTTGCCCTTATCCCATGTTCCCGGTCACCTCTTGGTTGCATTTCCATTTCCATTTCCGCTCTCCTTCTCACGCTTTTTTATCGGTCTTGGCGGGGGCGCATCGTTCTGTTCGAGGATACTGATTTCAGGGCGGCTATCACAGACAACTGGACTCCTGTACTTCTGACCAGCAAGACAGTCAATACACCTCATCCACCCCAAGAGCTCGGCTTTTTGAATTGATCAAGGTCTACGTGACAAAATGGCCGAGGAGGAATTCGAGATCGACGTCTATGGAGACGCTGAAGGTGGCCAGGATCAGCAGGATCAGGGTCATAGTCAGGGTGCGGAGGAGTACGACCATCACGAGAACCACGAGGAGCACCACGACGAGAATCACGAGATGGAAGGGGGTGATCAAAATGCATCCGCCAACGAGTACAATGACCACGATGACCAGAACGGCGACTACGGCATGGACGCCCAGAACGATCATCAGTCGGCCTCGACTTCTTCTGCACCTCAACAGGGTGTGAAGCGCAAGCAGGAGGAGGACGACCGTCCTGTTGACCAGAACGCCACCAACGCCGTGCTGGTTGCGGAGATGCAATGGTTCGATACTGAGGACGAGATCCGTGGCTGGACTCAGGCTGCTTCCTGCGAGGACGAGCTGAAAGATATTACCTTCAGCGAGCACAAGGTGAACGGCAAGAGCAAGGGGTAGGTCCTGGTCAGGTCTTCTACTTCGGCCACTTAGGGCAGCCAAGCTGACGTATATCCCAACAGCCAAGCCTACGTCGAATTCATCTCTCCTCAGGCAGCCACTGCCTTCAAGCGCTACATCGAGGGCATGCACTTCGTCGAGGGCTCTTCTAACCAGCAGCGCCGTCCCAACGTCTCTTTCCACATTACGACCAACAACCCCTTCAAGACCCTCCCCAAGGATGCTCCTCAGCGCCAGAACCGGGACAACCAGAGTCGCGGCGCCCCTGCCGGCCCCAACTTCCACAATGGTGCCCCTGTCAACACTTTCCAGAACGGTGGCATGGCAGGTGCTGGCGGCGGTTACCAGGGCAACTACCGCGGAAGCCGGGGAGGAGGATACAACCGCGGTGGCATGCGCGGCGGCTACAGCCAGAACTACGGCAGCTCCAACATGAACACCTTCAGCAACAACATGGGTGGCTTCAACCCCATGGGCGGCGGTGGCTTCAACCGTGGCGGCATGGGTGGTGGCTTCAACAACCGCGGCGGTCCTAGCATGCGCGCCCGCGGTGGCATGGGCATGATGGGTGGCGGTCCCATGATGGGCGGCGGCCCAATGGGCATGGGAGGTATGATGCCAGGTATGAACATGATGGGTGGTGGAATGGGCATGGGTGAGCTACACTGTCTCCTCAAACTTCTCGAGAGTTCCGAAGAAGTCTCTTCGCAACCCCTCTCTGCAGACTACTGCAGCGTCCTGGCTTCTTGACTACACGCTGACCCGTATCACCGGTTTCTCTCCCAACAGGATTTAGCAACATGCCTGGTCAGTTCAACCCCGGCTTCTTCGGCGGCAATCAGGGCGGCGGCGGGAACTACGGCGGCAACAACCAGGGCGGCGATTGGAGTGGCAACCCTCATGGCGCGAAGAGAGCCCGCGGCGAGTGATTGTGATCCCGATTCTGTGTCTAGTCTCCCCTAGACACTGCATCGGCCCCGGTAAAAAGACCAGCGTGGTCTCCTAATGACTGCTAGGACAATGGCTGCAGATCAACGTCTTCACTTAGATCGCCGCGCTCCGATTTCCGCATCCGATAATGGTCCAAGAATGAGAGGCTGCGCTACGACTACGCAACATGAATACTCTTTGAATTACGGCACACGGCACACGGCAATTCTCGGTCTCGCATCGCAGGGTTTCCACTCGCCATGCGAATACAGGCAGATACGGGAAGAGAACGCGGGCATCATTCATGACGAAAACAGCTCTAGTCGATCTACTACGATACGACAGGATTCATTCTCACCACGGTAGGAGATAGGCACTTGTGTCTATTTCCTCACGGCCTTGGGGTAAGTGGTGCAGAGCGAATGGGCTCACGGAGTTTGAGGGGTTCGGAAGGCATATGGGAATCCACAAATTCAGGTGTCTGGTCTGCTTTTTCTCTGCATCTTGGTCTTGTTACTGGTGGGACGGACGGCGCTTTACATATGAGGGCAGGCACGCAGGCTATGGAAATGGAAATTTGCTGTTCTTTTTTTCTTTTTCTACCAAAAAAAGAAAAGACGTGTCATGTGGGCGTTGATGAATGCTTCTCGAGATTTTTCTTTGTCTTATCCTGTGCATGTGCATTTCGGCCATTTTTGTGTGGTCTAGGTTGGAAGCTTGGTGTTGGGGCACTATAGAGGGGGCGCCATCGAAGTGAACGCTACCAGGTACGGAGCTTACGGAGCAGACCGAGTTCACCTGGAGCGAGGAATGTCGCGGAGAATGTATCTGTACCCAAGAAGTGGTTGGTCGTCAATGTATTGACGCCACACTACGAACCACACCTGTTGGCGACACTGGTCCCAGCGTTCCAAACTCAAGAAAGTCGGCGCGGTACTTGCGCACCCGGCCTTTGGCAGGACGTCGTTGCGGTACTTCACGTCTGTGGTCCGAGCTCTCACCATAGCCTCGCCGTGTTGCCCGAATGCAATCGTGCCTCTGGCGAAAGCACCGGGGGGCGACGTTCTCCATCAGCTCGTCGACGAGATCTGAACGGAGTCTGCTGGGTGGTGAGTTCAGCAGGGTGGACATTAATACCCCGGAGGCAGGTAGTCACCGGGATCCTGCGTCGTGGGTGTGCTGACATGCTCAAGACCCAGGTCTTGACTGCCCTTGGCGTCTCGATCGCTATGGTTCAGGTGGGAGCGAGGGCGGGTCGCAGGGCAGATGTTGTGTGGTTGAAGCTCATCTTGTTAGGCGACAGCCTGGTTGAGGCAGGCCTAGAATGCTAGCTTCCTGCAAATCTAGGTACAGTACCTACCTATATGTAAGCGGGACGGTGATGATGATCTCGAGTCTATCTGCCGAGAGAGGCTGTGGTAGGAGGGAAACCCTGGAGCGGTGCAAGGTTCCACGGGGGCATGGGCAAGGTACAAGAATAGGTGGCACGGCATCAGCCGTCGTGTGGCGCTGTGGTCGGGTCGAGGACAGGGTTCTTGTGGACGCTTTCCAACGACCGTGAGCAGTGACGTGGTGGTGGTGGTGGTGGTGGTGTTGGTGTTCCTCATGAGTTAGAAAGTGAGTGATCTGCCGGCGCAAGAGGTGGCACGTGGGTGGGTGGAAATGGTGGAGCGTGCGGTGGGAGAAGGTGGTGAATATGATGCTATCGTCAACGTCAACATGCATCCATGCTCGGTGAGCGGTAATGAGGCCCGGGCGAGCTGGATGGATCTGGATGTGGAAGCGCGAGCCGGCAGGGGGGAAAGTGAGAGAGAGAGGGAGCCCCTGTTTGGCCGGCTGGCCGGATAGAACATGACATATGATGCTGGGGACCTATATCAGACACACAGGCACCCACAGGCACACAGGCACAGCAGTATGATGGTCTGTATCCAATTGATAGCGTGTGGTACGGCGGTGCCAAGCATGCATGATATCCATGGATGGAAGCAGTTGCAGGTGTTCCTGGGAAGCCCATGTGGGAAGAGGAGGACACGACGGGTTCTCAGCTTCTCCACCTTCCTGTTGCCGCTGCTGCTAGTACTAAGTAGGCTTGGTAGGTACCTACGATGGTACTTTGTACTGCACTACCACAGCACTAACCACTAACCACTTTTCCCAATCAATATCTCGGCTGCCCTCAACCTCATCGTTCGACTTTTTTCTTCTTCGTTTCTCTGCATTCCCCATTCCATGTTCCATGGCTGGACAGCTTGGACAGCTGGATGGAGAGTCACATTCTACAAAGTACCAACACATGACCAACACATGACCCAATCCATCCATCCCCGGTGACGTACAAAGTACATGCGGAGTAGCAGGCAAAGATCGGCACGTCCAAACACCCACGTTACTTTGACTTGCTACGGGCTATCGCGACTGCCTGCCTCTCGCAGTCTCGTCTCGTCTTGTCTTGTCTTGTCTCGTCTCGTCTCGACTTGGGCCGACTCGGCCCCACTTGTTCTTTTCGCCTTTCCATTGATCTCTCCACTGCCCAAACTCGCTGTCTGTGCTCTGCCTCCAGCCCGATTCCCCCCCTCGCAGGGCCTCCCCAGATACGAGACAGGCCCGCTGTTTGTCCAGACCAGACCAGACCATCCGCAGACTTCAGGGCTCCACATCTTGCACATCCCACGCCTGGTCCATACTGTGGCAGCTTTTAGAGTTCCAAGTTGGTACCGGACAATCCCGCACTGCCGCCAACCTTCCCTCGACCAAGGTTCCCTATAGGCCTCTCTATCTATAGCAACTGAGTCCTCGCCAGGCACCAATACATGATCCACCTGCACCTGCACCTGCACCTGCACCTGCAGACGCTTGGGCCCACGCTGCCATCCGCCACCACTGCACCCCCTGACGACCTCATTCTCTCTCATCCTACACCTGACCTGCCTCCACCAGCAGCAACCCTCCGATCCAACCCTTCGAGTCTCCTCAAGGCCATCGACACAACATAGCCATCATGCCGTCCTTCGCCAAGAGCCACGGGTCCAAGTTCCAGCTGCCCGCCCTCGACCTCAAGCTCGGCTCCCTGACAGAAGGCACAAACATCCCACCACCGCTGCCCTCTCCCATACAGGAGGAGCCATCAGAGCAACCTAAGCCTGCCGACGGTCTCATCAAGTCTACCGCCACTAACAATGGCACCCAGACCACCCCCGACGCCCAGAGGAATGGCCTGCAGCGGTCCGTCGAGCAGGGTGCACCTGGATCCCCCTCCTCCTCCAAAGGTCCGCCTAGCATCCGACGTTTGTTCAGCTGCAGAGGGAAGCTTTCTATGCTAACAGTGTCCACTCTACAGGAGACGCCATATTCCCTAGGCCCGTGAGCCAGAGCAACGCAAGCATCGCTACCGACAGGCAGTCCAAACGCTCCTCAGGCTGGTTTCGACGCCTTCGAGGTTCCGACGGCCTGGAGTCTAGACGCTCCAGCAGAATCTTTGTCTCCTCCGAAAACACCAAACCCCCCGCCGCCAGTGCCCCCAAATCGACCGGCCCACCACCGCCTATGATCCCCGAGTTCAAGAGCCTCGGTTCCAAGGTCGACCTGAGCGATGATGGCGGCAGCCTCGGCGCCGATCTGTTCAAGGACATAAAGTAACTACCGGGCGAAGACTCGCCTTTTGGGAGACAATCAGTTGCTTGTGCCCTTACATACATACTGGACCTCTACCGGACCTGAACTCCGGGACCCTGCGGTCCGGAATACGGGAGCGTCCACTGCTATTCAACTACGACCGAACACCTATCACATTCTCCACGTCGAATTTGGATCGAGTGTGTTTCTGCATGCATGGCATGCACTTTGCGACGAGTCAGGAGGAAGATTGATACGTTTGGTCCGAGATACCCAAGTTGGCTCCACGCGGGCTTATTCAAAATAACGACAGCGCCTTTTAATTCTCTTACGCACCTTTTTAACTACACGTCGAACCTATTTGCCACTTCTTCAACAAACAACCTACCATCCCTTTCGATACCACCTCTCACACCACATGGGAGGAACGGCATGAAAAGACAAAGGATTCTCTTGGTGTATATTCAGGGGGTTTCACTTCTTGACGGTCTTCTTTTGATACCTCAACGCTGGAGCGGGAAAGAGCTCCGGCTGCCCGCCGTACATAATATCCTCTTTTTTTTTTCCTTCCCTTTTTTTCTGCTACTTTGACGGGCTGCTGTATTCGCAAAGGTGGGGGCGGATGAATTTCGGGGTGGCATGGGATGGGAGACCATGGAAGGAGACCATTCCACGAAGGATCACGCCGTTGTTGTGTATCCCATGTTACGAAGACTCATGGAAGGGGGCAAGCTACCTCGGAAAGCAGGCCCGGCAAACCCTTGATATACATACTTAATTGACGGCGCTACGCTCGAAGAGTGGGAAACCTACCCATCCATCTCATTCACTCACCAGATTCGGACACGTGCTGTCGGTGCTTTGTGTATTCACTGAAGCTGTTGTGTTCTTTCCGGGCCGAGTCATCTTCGCTAGGCTGCTGTGTGCCCGGTTGTAACGATGGTCCTGCTGAACTCGCATCACGCGAACCTGTCTGGCTCGCGTCGTGTTGCTGTGTTCCCCTGGTCCCTTGCATAGGTCTGATGGATCCTTGAGCGCCACCCAACCACTGCGTAGGACAAGGAGGCATTAACGGTCCAAGCCACTGCTTCGTCTCGTCTCACTCCCGGAAAAGGCCATGGATAGCAGGGTAACTGCTAGTGGATAGCATAGTTCTTAAAGGACTTCCCTAAGGAGAATACTATCGAATTCGATTATAACTATAAGTACGCTTACGCTCTTAAAGTCCTTACATTATTACATATACTTAAGTAAGAGGTAGTAGTTGTTTTTTAAGCTGTTAATATAGCTATAAAAGCTGTAATAGTTTCCTTTATATAATAAAAGATGCTTAAAAGCCTAGCACTTAAGATTATATAGTACTATTAATAGTAAGAGAGTAAAATAATAGCTAAACTTTAGATTAAAGTAGATAATAATAAGATTATAAGAGCTTTTAAAGCTAGTTAAGAGCTTTATAAGCTAGTTAAGAGCTTTATAAGCTAGTTAATACTAGCTTATAATATTATTAAAG
>MUZK01004093.1:0-23441 GCA_003013055.1 Juglanconis sp. DMW523
GGGGGGGGGGGTGGGTTCTTTTCGAATATGTGTGCGCCGCACACTGGCCTCCTAGCCCGCACAAGGCTGAGAGAGAAATATGGGCTTCAGCATGCTTGACTGGGAAGACTTTTCTCTTTGCCAAGTGCCCATCAGCTTGTAGGGGGGCTTGGAAGGTTCCTTGATGCTGAGGCTCACGATCGGACAGGGGTACGGCTATTACTTAGTGTAGTGTTTTATTTTTTCTTTAGCAGCGCCACTCTGACCTGTATGTTTAGCGTTCCGGTCTGTCGGGTCCTTTCAACAGGGATGCGGCCTTGCGCATTATCAGGGCTTGATAACAAGAATCAACACTGTCCTCTTTGCATGTTCAAAGACAAGAGTGTGTAGACTGACCATGTAGATCACAGGATCAGATTATTATCTAGGCAAAGTTGGGGGTCAGACCAGGGGGTTGCGCAGTTTTTTCAGTACACGCACGGCGTTACCTAGGTACACACGCAATTGTGTGGGGGTGAAGTGGAACATCAGAAGCCTCATCCGCCCCGTCCTTGACTTCGTCAGGAACCTTAACCGGAATTGCCATTATGCTTTACGCGAATCCTGTCAAGATGTAAAAGGCTGCCAACCCACATTAAAAAGCTGATTGTTCCCCCATTTAGCATCCATAATTTCTCAGAGTAATCCCATACCTTTCATGCCTAGGTATCAAACGTGGGACGGCAACTTGCAAGCCATCACTGGCCTCGATCATCGAGGCTTGTCTATTTGAGATGGCTTAAACACCTATCCAGACAACACTTTCCTATGTTCTATAGAGGATCTGAAGGTAGCGCGAGGCTGCAGGGCAGAAGTTGGTGTAGGAGGCCATCACGACAGGAGTGTGTGCTAAGAACGCCACCGATTATCCGGACGGGTGGAACTGCCGTACCCGCAGGTTACTGACAGAGCATGAAACAAATGCTGTGAAACTAGCTGCTATATAGGTACACAGGTAACGGCTGAGTCTTCATTCCGCCACATTCTTCCCACACGTTCAAAATCAACAGCCCAATTAGACGCAGGGGCAGCATGTGGTTCTTGGGGGAGGGGGGAGGGACAAATGTCTGGACATGACCTGCGGCACCCACCCTGAAACTCGTGCTCAACGCTTGAATATACAAAAAGCAGTTCCCTTCTTGAATGGCCCATATGCTACAGCCAAACACATGGAAACGATAGGGGCCAGGAAATGATGCAACAGGTGGGCGAGGCGGACTTTGCTGGTCGCTCAGCTGGGCAATGGCATCCATGGGACGGGCCGAGTGTGGTCATCCACATCACGAGTCGCCTGACCGAACAGGCAACTCCACAGAGCTTTATCTGGCAAATGATAGTGTTCCATGGCGGACCTCATGTTTCTCTGGGCTTGCGTCATTCTTTGGGACTGTGCTACTGGATTGTCGTGGAAAAGTTACCGGTGGACAATTGCATGATGTGACGGTGGTAGTGCGACCGAGTAATTGAAAGGACCGTGAACAAGCTCATTACGCAACGACAAGACAGGGGGGGTTTCATGATAAGCTATTGGTCACAGTGACCTATTGGGCTTTGCAAGGTATTTGTTGTGGCTTCCCTTTTTCTTTTTGTTCTTCCCTTCTTTTTCTTCCCCTTTGCAGAGGAAAGACGGTGAGTCGATTACTTGATTTTCTACCCACTTGGAAGCCCCCAGGAGGCCAGCTGGGCTGTTTATATGGATGAACCCTCGGAGACTTTTGTAGAACCCGAATGTCCGTTGATACAGGTTATCATGGCACTTCAAAAGGGGCACGTTACAGTGCCACGTCAACAGCCTAGTGATACTGGTATTGGGGCCTGAGGACGGCAACACGCGTATCTTCAGCAGTATTCTGTCATATTTCAACTTTTCAATGTGGATCTATGCGTACTAGACTCTTGTTCCACAACCGTCTTCAACTCGGCCTGGGGGCAAATGAGGGTGGCTTGATCGCATTATCATATTTCCGGTCCTCTACGAAGAATNNCCCCCCCCCCCTTCTCTCCCGCTGCTATGTGCACCAGTTCCTAGATAGACAGACACCCTTTCAGGTACACAGTACATAATGACTGGCCTGAAATCGTCCTGTGTCAAGGAGGTTTCTCTACCCACCACCTTCGGAACGGGTCAATACCACACAATCATGACGACTTCCTGCATCTCGATGCGAGCTTGGATCATCATGCTCTGAGAAGAGGTGAAGCTTCATGCTGTGTCACAGTGGGGGAGTACTCAGGTAGGAGGGCATTCTGAGACTATTCTCGGTAAGGCAAGGTAGGGCGAAAGTACGGGTACAAGGCTAGTCGATTAAGCAGAGCATTGTTCGCGGGGCACCCATGCAAAGGACTTTGATGCCCCCTCCTTCGACAAATGCGTCCTATTCCTGCAACGAATCGCTCGTCCCCATCACTTCTCAACTCAACTTATCTGACAGCCATCCCTGTCTTTCGTCCGGACCCTCCGCATTGTCTTCATGCGCCTGGCAACCGATGAGATTGAGCCCTTGAGCCCCCCCCCTCCCGCCGCCAACGAACTGCTGATCAGCTCAAAGGATGGATGGATCGGTCCGCTTCCCGTTCAAGACCGCGCGCATTAGCCTGTCTCGCCGGTCATCGATTCTGTTCCCAGTTGGGACGTGGCGAGGCCTGACAATGCCCAACAGTCATGGGGTCGTCCAGGCGAGGCGCCGGAAACGCATGAGCTGTCACATGCAGTAACAACAAATTTTCGTAAACCGGGTTCGCGGTCTTCGCGGTCCCAGGGAGTGCATGATCGTAGATTTCGTCATCCCGCCAACCCGGTTAGCAAAAACACGGCACGGTAGGTAGGCGGAGAGAAATACTGATTTGTTCAATTGGCACGATGAGGATGGACATGGTTCTCATCGCCGGAGCTGACTTCCAAAACCATTCATGATGGCTTGGTGCTCTTCACCAGGTATATAAAACGGCCAGATGGACTCGACTTCGATCCAGTCCAAACACTCATTCCTGAAACTGAATGACCTCCACACTCTGAGGACAACACAGTCTCCAGCGACTGATGACTCCGGGTAGCAACATGGAGCCTCGGCTCCCAGCCCCTTGACGCGTCGTCATCCGCAAGCGATGACCCGCTTATTCTCTGATACAAGACACTTCTCCGTGCATAGAGAAGCGATTGCAAACCTTCGAGGTCATTCTGAGTCCCAGAGGATCCCCCAGAGGCTCAAAACACTCTCTGAGGAGGCCACAGGATGCATCTTGGTCGTCCATTCGAGGCCCCTTGTCACTGTGCAACCTCCATTAACACACAGCCTGCTACTGGACCGTCCCGTAGCGCTTGCGCAGGAAGTTGGATGGCCTCTAGCACCGGGGAACCGCAGGATGCAGGTGTGAAGAAGAACTGTCTGTAGCAAGTCGTTGGTCAACCCCTTGGCCGGACTCGTCAAAGAGGCAATCCGCCTAGCCGAGCCCGTCCGGCGTCTGTCTGCATGAGTTGATCTTCTCTTCTATTGGATTCGATAGTTTCCCAGGCCCGTGTGGGGACCGAACCTGGTTTTGGGTGTCTTGTCAGTCTCCACCATGGCGACCTCGACGGGCTGTCCTGTAGCACTCGAGGTCCCCATCCCCACCTCCACCCGAAAATAATGACTCTATAGCCCAGCGGGATGAATATCACCGGCTTTTTTTTCATCTGTGCCTTTCTTTGTGTAAGGAATGCAACGGAATGGTGCTATTCAGATTTTTCCATGTCAATTTAGCTGCCATACAAAGAGATTGGTCCGTCGAAAATGATACTGGGGGTGCCAAAAGATGGCCTAAAAAAGGATGCACCCCGTAGCAGAAGCCGAGGCTGGCCCGCGCGCGCGTTGCTTGTTCCGGGAAGCAACAGGACACATGAACAACTCCGAATATGCCAAATCTGCTGTGCGTCCTGTCAAAGTTTTAGCGTTGATGCTAGGTCGGTCACGGGAGAAGTCCTCTTTGTGATGGAACCGTACGACGCATGGGAACTGTGCTGTTATGGTCCGGAAAGCCACATAACAAAACATCGCATCGAAACCCGCAAGAATGGTGGTCCTTACGTACTATGGCATGATAGTACCTGCGAATTCTCATTCGACGACGGTGTTGCTTCGTATATGCCTCAGTCTTGTGCGCATGAGAAGGATCTTTTCAGCCAAGATTCCAGATTCGCCTGGAGGCAGACCGACGAAAGGAGTAGAGGGAAACACATGATTGGGGTGATGTTAGGAGCTTTCTGGATGGCTTCATTAAGCGACGGATGCCGCAATATGACATTCTTTGCGAAGCGACGTGGCGAGCAGTGCGCACTGTTCTGGGTCAAAGTCTTCGAGCCATGTCTAGACAGAGTCGAGCACCAGCGACCGTTTTTCGACCTGACGGACTGATTTCGATAAGCGACAGGCACTAGTGACTAGGTATTTTGACGCACCAGACTCCATGACTGAAGGTCTGGCTACCTGCGATACCTGGTTAGCTCATTAGACACGCAGACTAGAGCCGGACTCCAGCATCTGCAGTGTCACTTGAGGACTGAGGACTTGGAACGCCCCCGGTCGCGTTAGTTATCCAACTACGACTGACGTTGTCACCGCTGTCTGTTATGCCATCAGCCAGAATGGTTTGTGGCGTCGGTGAAGTGAACGGCTGGCTGCACTTGTGAGGTCCTTCAGTGTTCACCGCTTGCGGAATAGGACGTCCCTTGAGGCTGACCACAGATACTTGTTTAACCCTTCGCTATTCCAGAATCGGAAAAGCTTCTTTTCTTTCTGATGGCTAATCTGCAGAGGCTGAGAGCCGCCCCTGGAGGAACCTGCGTGTTGATATAGAAAACATTGCTTACAAATCTGAATTTGAATCTCGAGAGGAGAACGTTCCCTTCTCCTTTCTTCTTCTGTCATGTTTATTGCCTTGTTGCTCTCTATCCCCTCATCTTTCTCCCTCTCCCCCTGTCTCTCTCTCTTGTTCATGGTAAGCAGTCGGGCCATGGGTGGTTTGAGTCTGGAGGCGCCTAGTAATAGTGCCTCCTGCATTGTCATAAGGCTCGGGGTAGCAGTATCAGTACCAAGAACAGTCAGTATGGCGTAGTGGTACCACGAGAACATTGAGACAGCAGCCAAAAAAAAAAAAAAAAACACCGACAAGACTAAAGGCGATAGCACACCTGCTGTATTCCAAGTAATTTCACCGGAGTATTCATGAAACTCAGCCTCTATTTCCAGTTGGTCAACGACAGACGCACGGTGCACCTCAGCGAGATTATGTACAAATGGTACAGCATCCCAACAGCACCGGTGCAAAGTATGCACAGAAGCCAACCAAGTAAAGGAAGAAAACAAAGTAGATCTTTCCATATAAAAAGGATCCATTATTGCTAGTAATAGTAGAAAATAGCGCGATGGGCGCACCGTATACCATGGACGCCACCTACGCCGAAGCTGGAACCGAAACGAACCGAGAACCCTTTCAATCTTCGAAAGCCTTCCAGCTGTACAAAGCCGTGCGATCGATGAGAATCAGTAGCGTCCATCAACTCCAGTAGGGAGATCGCGATGAATGCCTGGATGTTGTACGACGTCTCCGAAAAGGAGAACTGGGAGTCAGGCCAACGACCCCGGGGTAAAGGAAAATAAAACGAAGCATTCCAAGGGAAAATAGGGCGTTGAGAAATGCGTGCTCTAAAGCGTGTAGAGAAAGTTCGGCCGCCTGTCGCCTTCCTGCTCGAGCTCCAGCTCCGACTTGCCCAGCGCCCAGCCGTCGCGCTTGCCATCCAAGCGCTTCTTGTTCTCTCTGCGCAGCAGCACCGTCATAAGCAGTGAGCCGCCCAAAAGGAACAGCACCAAGTAGGCCAGGACGACACCGTGGCCCTGGTAATACCTGGGGCTCTGGAAGTAGATGTTGGAGGACACGACGCCGTTCAGGTTGCCCCAGCCTATGACGAAGCCCAGGACGACTCCGCGCTTGTAGACGCCCTCAACGTTGTTGGCCATCCAGGTGATAGTGTTCGAGATGCAGGGGTAGATGCCCAAAGCACCCAGGAAAGTGCCGGCGTACTGCACGGCGGCGTTGCTAGAGCCGATGAGCATGCAGAAGCCGGTGACGCCCAACAGCGACACGAGGATGTTGCACAAGCCGCGGGCCTTGGTGCGGTCCGCCACGAAACCGATAGCAACGGTGAGGATCGCGGCGGCGGCGTAGGGCGGGACGGTGAGCAGCTGTGACTTGACGGTCGAGCCGCCCGCGATGCCGAGGCCGCTGATGATGGTCGGCAGGAACAGGCTGAAGGCGTAGAGAGGCATGTCGCAGCCCATGTAGATGACCATGCCAAGCCACATCTTCCAGTCGAACCACGCCTGCCAGAAGTATTTCATGGAGAACTCCTCGTGCGAGGCTGAGGATTGCTGGTCGAGTTTCAGACGCCGGATAACTCGGGCGCGGTCGTCGTCCGAGAGAAACTTAGCCTCGTCGGGGAAGTCGTGGACCAGCCAGAAGGAGACGATACCTATCACCACCGTCAGGAGGCCCTCGAGGATGAAGATCCAAGCCCAGCCTGGCCGTCCACTGATGCCGTCCATCTTCTCAATGGCAGCAGCAAGAAGACCACCAAAGGAGCCGGAGAGAGCGGCGGCCGAGAAGAAGATAGCCTCAACTAAAGGTCAGCTTTTTATTTATTCGACGTTGTTTTGGAGGATGAGTTTTGGCAGGAGTGAGGAGGGAGCTTACAGCTCGGACGCCAAACTCTGAGCGCTTATACCAGCAGGAGAGATAGTAATTGATACCCGGGAACAGACCGGCCTCGGTAAGACCGAGAAACCATCGAGCAGCCATGAGTCCAGACCAGTTTTTGACGAAGCCCATGCCAAGCATGCTACAGCCCCAGCCGATCCTGTCTCTTGGTCAGCAACCGGCCAGCGTCGGGTTTCTTCACGCCGTCGGATCCAAGTACGACTCACATAATGAGTGGGATGAAGCGAGACGGCCGCATGCGCTTGAGCAGGATGTTGGTGAGCGGCTCAAAAACGGCATAAGAAACGAAAAAGATGGTCAGGCTGGAGTTGTACTGAGAGGTGGTGATGCCTATGCCCTTGGGGGCGGGCTCGACAAGACCAGCGATCTTAGCGTTGCCAATGTTGGTCCGGTCGAGAAACGCCATCAGATACAGCAAGCACAGCCAAGGGATGAGCATGAAGTCGAGGCGCCATAACAACTTGCGGTCGATGGCCGCGCACTCGGACTCGGAGAGGTGGGCGTCAGGATCCTCGGGCAGGTCGCGCAAGGTGCCCAGGTAGTCGTTCTGGTGGAGGTCGCTGGCCTTCTCCGTGTCGTTGTCGGACATGGCGTTGGTATAGATGCCGTCGGTCATGGCGGCAACAGATCACATCTAGGATGAAGGACTGCTGGGATGAGGTGAGGCTCTTGGGGATCCTGGTCAGGAAACAGATGAAGCTGAGACAAAAAGCTGCGTGACGTCAGAAACAATTTTAGTAAAAGGAATATGAAGCAGGTGCACGACTCGAGGATGGGAGAATTTATAACAAGCAGGTCGTGTGTGTGAGGTATGGCCTTGTGCCGGGAGGGAAGTGTCTTGGACCCCCTCGCCTGCAGAAGTATGTCTGCAGCGTATACATCCGAAGGGCTGGCGAAGAATTTCCCAACTCGTCACCGCACCCAGTGACACGCCCGATCCACCTGGGCAGAGAGAATAGAAAGTTCGGTACCTGGCAGGGTGGAAGTACAGCTGTTTCCACATGCGAGGCTCGCATCAAACTCAGTCCAATTCTCAGGAACAGCCCAAAAAAAGATGTCTCTCGCAAAGGAAATGCAAGTCGAGGTCGGGTAGTGAGGGGAAGGATGACACTTATTATTAACGACAGGGCTAAGAACTAGCAAGGACAGGACGGGTGTGAATGGATGTGACGGAAGAATGATCAATCGAAGAGTTAATAGGAGCCCGGGTTACGGGGTCTTTGTTCTGACTTCTGAACCCATACGGAACCTGTCCGGTGAGGCTCCCTGATGAGGGACGAGGGGTCTATTGAAACGTGGGGGGAGGTTCGGGGGAAGGGAAAAGAGTAGGAAGCTGTCTATTTGGGAGTGGTGCAAGGTTGTTTATGGGAAAAAAGAAAGCAATATCGAGGTCGTCACACTTACCTGAGTATTATTCTCAACGACTTTGTGGACTGTCGAAATTGACGAGCAGCACGTCAAAAACGTCTGTGTGACAACGACAGTCAGACCGATCCCAAGGTGATGGGAGGATTATCTCCGCCTCTGCTGGTTCTGGTTGTGCATGCGGAAAAGAGAGCAGAGAGTGTGTGAGAGGGTACGGGAAGAATAAGGACTGAGCGTCGATCAGGTGGACAGGCGAGTTGTTGGAAAGTTGAAAAGTACTTGGTACCCTGTCACCAGAAAGCGAAAAGTCGGGTGGGGGTCAGTTGGGGTTAGTGTACACTAGTACGTACCTATGGTAGGAGCTGGCTTACCTAACCCGCCAGCCCCGCTACCGTGGAGGTCAGTAGGTACAGGACCAGTGGATCTGGGGATACCCCAGGCCCCCCCCCGGCCCTCCCCGGATGCCCAGAATGCGGAGGTCCTAGCGCCTGGGGAAAGGGCCCACACCACCAGTGCTTGATCCGAACACGTCCGTGTTGCAGGTGATGGATAGTGACAGTCAAGATCTTCGGGAGGCAGCATCGGCCAACATCCTCCAATATTGCTGCCGATATCGCTCTGGGCGACGGTCGAAAAGGGAAGCATCCGTATCACCGAGTACTGTGTGTATTGGTTGTATCATCCCCTCTCCATGAGGCAGCCCGTGCCATAGTCCTGTCTCTGCCCAGATTGCTGTTCCAGATGACGGGCAGCATCACCACCACGAGCCCGGTCTGTGGGATGCGACTGATGCTCAACATCCACCTTCTTGGTTCGTCGTCCGCAACCCCTCGCTGGAAACGGCAGGGCATCGCGAAGGTACTTCGCATGCGCTCCCAGCGCCCGTTCTGGGCACGAAGTAGCACTCAGTAACACCCATGGATCGGAGACATCCCATCGCCATCAAGATCATGCCCGTCTTATTTGTCTGCCACGAAACTACAGCCAGCCACGGCCTGACGGGAGGGACCATCATCTGTGGCGATTCTCTTGTCGGCGGTCGTTGGGCTTTGGAGGAATGGGCGGTCTGATGTCTAAAGTCGGGTACGGCTGCAGGCGTGGGATCTGGATCCGTGGGATCTGGATCTACTTTGTATAAGTAGCTTAGCACGCTCCACCGTGTTGTGTTGTCTGAGATCCGACGTGCCACGGAGCCTACGGCAGCGTAACACTGCGGGAGCTGGACAGTGGGTTTTGAATGCATGAGCTACCCACCCAGAGCAATTATAATTATTCAGCTTGTCCGGCAGAACCGCGTTTCTGTTTGTACCGACACCTCGGGACAAGTGATGGATCATTCACGTTGATGATCGTGCGCGAAAGCGTTCCAGAACTCATGATCGCCACGGAATGTTCGGCCGCGACTTCGACGACTCCGTAGGCAAGGAACCATAAAAGCCTCGGCTGGTCCAAAATGGATGCCACTCGGGTGTGTCGAATCACTCTTGAGATCTCGGGTGGACCATTTCCCCGCACCACGAACGCTTGCCCAGGCTGCTCCAGACGTAGTCGGACGTGCCGCCAACGACATGTAATAAGCCTCGCCCGAAGCCCCGGTACGAGGCCTTCTAGTGTGGGATCGATTACATGAAGCCCATGATGTTCGTCGGGTTGCTAGCACAGCCCTGGTTGCACGTGGAATATTGATCGAAGGAGTGCCCGACTGCAATACACTGGCATTGCTTACATCGTCACGTGGTCGCCTCTGTTCACGTCAGTCTCAAACCTCCTTGTTGAAGAACATGTCGTCGCTTGACGGCAGACGGACCGGAGACACTAGAGCGACGCGAGATCCACTAGGAGCAGGAACTTGCAGTAGGTACCTAGTACCAACGGACCAACGGACCAACGGACAGCAGCACCGCCGAACACACACACGTGGGCAGGTTTGCCCCAGGCTGCGCTACGTTACCAGATGCAAGTTATGATCGCCCTGCGAGGGGACATGCACCTGTCTGGTGTCGTCGGCCTGAGCTATGCGATGAGCTGACCCGGGCAGTGTGTCCGATCTGTCGAGTCCCTCCCTTATCCGGGCTCCATGTCCGTATGCGCTGCTCGTCCGTCGTTACAGCAAGATCACCTGACAGAAACAGCCCGTCTCGCCCAGTAAGACCCACGCATAGTTTCGTTCGGGGGCGTACCAGTTGTCCATTGCCGTACTTATAGTGCTCGGCCCAAGGACGATCCAGACATTCTCGGAGCCTCATGCAAAGCCACCCAAACCGCTGGCGAACGAGCTAGAATGGGCAGCGGGGTGGGATTTCCTTTCTCATCGGCGTCTGCGGAAACCCAGAAGATCTTCCGAGACGCATGTACCCGTATCCATGTGTGACCCAAGGCGCATGGGCTTGTTGCAGCTAGCCGTGGCACCATTCACCTGTGCACAAAATGAGATTTTGTGTGAAAATGGTCCGGGATGGTATGATGAACTCTGCACTGCCTGTCTGGGCAAATTTATATCGTTAGGTGAGGCAACCAATGTCGGGGCATGCCTCGATCCGAGCATGGTCCTTTGCCAGTGGCCATAACTCTGCGTTTAGGGTGGGAATCTCCTTGAAGTCGGGGAGAGCCCCGGGGAAAGGGGGGGGGGCTGTCACAAGAGATGAATGATATCCTGGTGCGCCATGACTTTCGCAGCATTACGATGCCCAGGTCTGTTGCATGTGGTCCCGGTCCCATCACGACGGGTGCAGGGCCGGAGAACTAGCAGGATGCAAAAGGTTCGGCGACATTAAGACACCTTCGCAAATGACTGCAATGCTAGAAGACTGTATGGATCTTCCACACCAATGGGTCGTCGTCGATGGCCAGGTGGACGGTTGCTCGCCTGTTCGAGCAACTTCGTAGAAGCACCATCATCACCAGGGCGAGCTCCGACTCTGGTCTCGGCAGCGCGGAACGGCACACATGTGGGTAGCAATCGAGGCTTTCTAGCGGATCCTCAGGCGTCTGTACCTCGAGGTCAAGATGCACGGCATCCTGCATGCAGACGGAGTAGCCAGGGGAGGAGGATGAAAGATGCGCCAATCGTTTAGAGCCGAACATAGATGACGAAGCCCTAATGTCGGAAAGAGGGTGCAGGATGTTGCCCTTGCGGCCATGAGACAGGCAATAGTTGTCGGTCGACAGCATCAAAAAGAGAAGTTTTTGCATCTTTCGTCTGTTGGACGGGTAAAATCTCGGAAAGCACACCTGGACTTTGACGCCAAAGGGTCTCATGGCCAAACCATCACTTCAGCTATTCTGGTGGCCACATTCTCGTGCGACGTTACAATCTGCTCTTAGCCTCTTGGAGGGAGGGAGGAAGTTTAGGCCAGAAGATGTGTACGTCGAATCGTCGATGTAGCCGTGCGAGAAGACCAGAAGGTTTGCTGCATTGGATATGGGCTGGAAACAATTTGATGGCGTTCAACGGTCGAGATGATCTCCAATGCCTTCAGGGCAGGGTCAGCTATGCTCTAAGCACGGCCAAAAAGGAGGTCCCTCATAAAGGCAACAAGGCAACAAGCCCGGAAATGTATTCATCTCGAGTATCTAGACAGCAAACTCCGGGAAGAGGATCCTGTCCAAGCCTCAGCGCCGTATTGCTGCGAGGTGCCGGCGAGGTGCCGGCGACCAGAGAATATCCTCAGCCACCCGGGCTAATAACCATCCGTCCGAAGGCCATCGGTATGGAGACCGACGCCTGCAGGCCATAGTAGTGGATTTAGCAAAGGCCGTCAGAAGCAGCCGTGATGTCACTCGAGACAGTGTTGATGATCTGAGACAACATCTGCGTGTTCCTGATAGTTGGTGTTTTCCGTGTTTTTCGTGTGTTTTTTCCCCCTGTCTCCCTTGTTCAGTCTGTGAATGCAGATGACAAGTGCAGACCGCTTATCTGTCAGGCCTGGCAGCACGGCAGCTGGCATGTTTGCGATGGGTGTGAAGGGCGTGAAGGGCGTGAAGGGCGGTGTCAGGAGTCACGGAGCTGGTGTTCGTTGTGACGCGTCCTTGCTTTTGGGTGATGACTAAGCCAGACTGCGATGCAGTGATTCGTCCAAGGGGATTGATTGGCTTATTAATATGAACTCCTACAACCCCCGGCCGATGTCCGCCCGCAAAGCCGGAGCTCGAACGGACTGCGCCGACGGCATCCGGTCGGACTGCTTTCCGGTGCTTTCGGACGTCCTCCTTCCTTCAAGCATTTCAGATCTTAGTAACAAAACGTCCCAAGCTTCTCTCCTCAACCCTGGGACAGCTGAAATAGCCCCGCGACACATTGGGCACTGCCAGCCTCCCTCGTCGCCCAAAGCGCAGCGCCATCGTGACACTGTTCCAGCTGTCATTGTCTCACAGACTCATCCTCTCCAAGAGTCTGTGCTCTCTCCCTCACAGATCCTCCTACGGCATGGCTCCCAAGACAGTCTGTATCGTCGGGGCCGGTCCGTCCGGTCTCGTGGCCGCCAAGTATCTTCTCCACCACCCCTCTGGACACGGCTTCTCCGTGACCGTATTCGACCCACAATCCCGGATCGGCGGCCTCTGGCCCCTTGACAAGGCCGACCGCGCCGGACTTGTGCATCCTCTCATGGTGGCAAACCAGAGCCGGCATACTGTGCAATTCAGTGATTTGGCCTGGGAGGAAGACGCTCCGCAGCTTCCGAGGGCATGGCAGGTCGGCAAATACCTGCAGCGGTACTTGGAGAGGTACTGTGCGTTCGAGGAGGAGCGCTTTAGGTTAAGACTCGGCTGGCGGGTAAAATCGGTCAAGTCGAAGGATGTGGCAGATGGAAGAAGATGGTGTGTGGTGGCAGAGTCCGAGAATGGGATTGTGGATGAGAATGAATACGACTACTTGTTGATAGCGTCAGGCTTCTTCGGGAAGCCGGCTATGCCCCACAATGTGCCCGGTCTGAGGGATACTTCAAGGACACCGGTGATACACAGCAGTGGTTACAGAGATCTCGAGACCCTGCTCCCCGATGCTGACGGGAAACGGCGCAAGATCCTCGTTGTGGGGGGCCAGATGTCAGGCGTCGAGATAGCGGGCACCATCGCATCTCACCTCTCATCCGCAGCCAACACACCTGGGCCAAGCCGAATACCAGGCGCGGACAGATACACGATCCACCACATCATTCAAAAGCCAACGTGGGTGTTTCCTCTGTCCACATCACCAGCACCGACGCGCGCTGCTGCTCCCTTCGTTCCTCTCGACCTGTCCTCCTACAACTTGGCCAACCGCCCAAAACCACTGGTCGACTCCCAAGGCCATATCACCGTCGACAATGCCAAAGTATCCCATGGCATATTTCGGGGCATTCTCGGGACCGACCAATCTGAGTTCTCGCCTCTGCTCGCCCCAAAAGAAGGCGACCTCGAAGAGCCGGCTTACCTCGCTGCCAGCGACTGGTATACAGAATTCGTTCGCTCGGGTCTCATCATACCTTGCCAAGGAAAACTGGCCTCAGTATCCGGTAATATCGCGACAGTTCAACCCATATGTAGAGACCAGGAACCCTCCACCGTCACTGACATCGCCGCCATCGTCCTCGCCACGGGTTTCGAGGCTTACCCCTCGATTTCTTACCTTCCCGAAGACATCCAGCGCATGCTCAATCTTGACCTGGAAAACCTGAACAACACTATCCTCCTCGGCTTCCACAGCACATACCATCCGGACATTCCCAATCTCGGATTTGTCGGCTTCTATCGGAGCCCATACTGGGGCGTGATGGAGATGCAGGCGCGCTTCCTGGCTGACTTGTGGACTCAGCAGCAGCAGGGTCAGCTCACTGGCTCCATGCAGAGGGCTTTGGACGAGGACAACTCCATTCAGCGATCTGCTGCTCTACGCGGAGATCCGCGCGTCTCGCAGTTCCCCATGGGCGACTACCCCTTCCTGATGCAGGCGTTCGCCTCGGCACTGGACATGGAGATCTCCCCTCCTCTCGGCCTGACGCCTTCGCTCCCGCACAATGGCAAGCCTATGGACATACTCACGCCGGCAAGGTATGCGTCGAAGCACCTGACGCCAGCACAGAAAGCAGAGGTGGACAGCTCCCTAGAGCAGGCGCACAAGACGGCTTTGGCCGGTCTGACGAAGGGCAAGTTCGTAGCGAAGGCTGTATTCCGGTCACTACTGGGCGAGTGGCAGCTCGAGCGCGACCTGGTGTCGAAACTGCCTGGCCACCCTAGTGGCCACTGGAGCGGGACGGCAAAGTTCCTTCTCCGGCAAGGAACCAAAGACGGCCTCCAATGCGTCAAGGACGACACCACCACCGGGGCCGATGCGGAGGCAGACGGTGAGGACCCCGGCCTGGAGTACTTGTACATCGAAGAAGGCGAGTTCAGGACCACCACCGGGATCACCATCCCCGCGACGAGGCGGTACATCTGGCGGTACGACGAGACGGCGGACAAGCTGAGCGTGTGGTTCGTGCGAACGGGTGACAAGTTCAGCCGCAAGGACCCACGGCGCGAAGAGGAGCAGATGAGGGCGGACTACCTGTTCCACGAGGTGGAGTTCGTGGTGCCCGACGACTACTGGGCAAGCAGCGCCGAGAATGAGAAGGGCTGGGAGGCGAAGGCGGGCCATCTGTGTGTGGAGGACTTCTACGATGTCAAGTATGAGTTCAAGTTCCGGGCGGTGAACCTGAGGGAGTGGAGGTTGGGATATACGGTCAAGGGACCGCAGAAGGACTATACTATTGACGGGGTCTATAAACGGAAGGCATCTTCAATCTGAAAACATTCCCTGAATGGGGAAGAGTGTATTGACATGCTGGCAAATTTCAGAATACTCCAACCCGCTTGCTCCCTGCTGCTGGCTTTCATATGACATCTTAACTCTTCTCCCAGTCCTTTGGTCCTCTCCTGGTCTCCTAATTCTATCTCCTTCCTTCCAGCCTTCCACGGGATAACCTTCTGTGGGATTGTCTCTCGTAGTGTAGCCTCCTGTAAGGTAACCAACCTCCTGCAGAACTATCGCATATGGGATAACCTCCTGTGTCTCGTCCACCCGTGGACGTTCTGTTCGTCGGCCTCGTCGGTGGCGGCAGCCTTCTCCATCTCCAGCTATATATACGACGTCAGACATGGGAGACCGAATACCTGCCTCCTTTTCAAACTCCTAAACTTCAAGTCAGCGGGAACGTCCACAAAAGTAGGCTCGACATCCAGGGGGGACCCACAGCCAACATCTTGTCGACAGTCTATCCGTGCTATAGATCAAGTTAGTGGATCTAGGGTGTACGAATAAAGGTATGCAAGGTTTTGTTTATACTTGCTGGTTGTCTCTCTTTGGGTGTAAGTTCCACCCAGCATTTTGACTCAAATATCTTGGCCAAAACTAAGTGTAATTGAATTTAAATAAGCGTTGAACTCACGACGGTTTGATTTTCTAGCTTCACAAGGCATGCTTACAATCAACTGTACTACTGGACCAGTATCATATGTGGTTGACAATGGTAAGTCCGACTCCTTGACCGTCCTCCTCGCACGTGGTATGAGCAGCAAGATCCTGGGGTGCATTCCACTCTCCACCGGTACACGTGCTGAATTTCGTACCATCCACACAGAGCAGATCCCCATCTGTACATGGGCTATCCAGCGTTGTTGTGCTCATTGAAGTGGCTGCCGAAGCTGTCACGCCGGACGTGACAGTGTTGGAGGTTGAGGAGGACGTTGACAGAACCAGGTCACTCGACGAAGGAGCCAGTGTACTCGATGCATCTGCAGTGATGGATGTTGCGGGTGCAGCGTAAGAGGGGATACCCGCTACCAGCGTTGTGCCCACCGGTAAAATGCTCATTGTTGCGCCTCCAGCACCTCCGGTAGCCGATCCAGCTGAAGCGGAGGGCTGCGAGCCACCACTGGCCGAGACCCCGTTGTTCCGTGGATTCCCATCACAAGGCTGCTCGAACAGGTTTTGCTGTCCGTTGGGATAGCTGACCGAGCTGCCAGGATGAGGATACGCGATGGCAATCTGTTGTTGCACCGCCTCCGAGGTAGTGCATCCGCTGCTCGCGCTCCCGATATTCGCCAGGAACAGATCTGGATATTGGTAACCCGCCTCCCTCCGACTATACGCCTCCCGCCGCTCCTTCACCCTCCGCGTCGACCCCGCCGCCGCCGTCACCGAGATGGGCGCACAATTCATGTAGAACTCGGGATACGCCGCGATCTTGTTGACCCACGTCCACGCCCAGGTGTAGGCACCGGGCTCGAAGTCATCCGGGATCGTGAACGTGTACGTGTCCGGGTTCTGGCCAGGCTCCAGGTTGCCGGACACGTCCGCCTTGGGGCAGCCACCCTCGATCGAGTGGATCACTTTCCACGCCGAGTCCGGGGTCGGGCTGTGTCCCTCGGTCAGGGCGAACTGGCAGCTCCCGCCGCCGTGCACCGACCATCCGGAGAAGGAGACCGTCTGCTCCTCACCAATCGCGATCTCGGTCGCGGTGCCGTTGATTGTGAATTCGTCGCCATGGGGCACTTTGCATGGGTAGTCGGAGCCGTCTGTTTTCAGGGGGTTCGTTGGGCCGTACTCGGCCCAGTCGAAGGGCGTGGGCGTGACGAGTTGGACATGGCGCTTCTCAATCGCCGCTCTTCCCAGGTTGATGGAGAAGAGGATGAATATGGTCAGCTTTGTGGTGTGTTTGGCATACATTCCGTCTCAATACAATTCTTCCGGGTGATTGCCTTTGTCTCGGAAGGGTGAGACTCTGAGTTGGTCTGATGGAAGAATCCGGAAAAGAATGGACGCCTACTTCCCAATGGGCAAATTCTTATGAAATTGATGCGATGGAACTGTCACAGGTAGCGTACTCGAAAAAGGTCTCGACTTAAGAATATAACGGGCGCCTGCGCTGCCTTTCTGTCAACAAACTGTAGCTCTGTCTCTGTCTGCAGACAACCAGTCACTGAGCTCTATGCTATGGGAGGGGACATGATGGCTTTTGTATCCAACAGACTTGTTTCAACGGACCCTTTTTCCAACACGGACATAGCTAGACGAAGAACGCCTTTGGGGGCAAAGATTCGCCAAGGATCGCGCCGCGAATGCCCTTTGTTGTTTCGACCTGCCAGCCTGCAGTGGCATTGTTTGGCGCTCATTCGCCTCGTTCAGGGGTCCTCGGACGGCGTAGAACGGGCTCGACATCCAATCAAACTTGCAGTTGCGCTTACCCCTGAGGAGCGACAGGTAGAGCCGCACAGGGGACGAAACCCGAGCAGGATGCGGCCTGTCGTATTGGCGCGCTGGCAGAAATGGCGGTTCCATGTCCGATCGTGCCTTGGCCTGCAGATGCGATCTCAGTCCGTTCTGTACAGTACATACAGTCCTTAGGGGAAGCGAGAAATTGCCCGGTGAAGGACTGTCTCGGACTTATAGTCAGAGAAAAAGGATTGGACCATGCAAGTATTTCGCCCGTGATCCTTTGATTCGTACGGAACGCTTTATAGAGGATGGAGGGTGAAGCCGAGAGTCGGACTAGCACCCGATGATTACGGAGCAAGGACATTCACATGGATCATGAAGATTGCAACAGAGTTAGGATTTTCGTGATGTCTCGTCGTTTCATGGTCAGCGGTCAGGCTCTTGCAGTGGAATGTGAAGCTGTCAAAATACCCATCCGCCGGTTCGGAAGCATGGCGGTCCTGCCGAGCAGTGGCCTTCTATTCTAACCCCATGGCGAAAAGCAAGTTTTCCAAAGACGTAATATCTTCTCTTTAATCCTCTTCATATGAACGGACATGTCGTCCTCTCCTCTGTCTGTTCCTTTCACCGACTGCATATCCTGAACACCCTCCTCTATGACCTCGCAGACGAGCACACGAAAAGTAAACAAGGTCCCCGTCATCCCTCCGAACTCTCACACTTGTAGAGGTATCGTGTGTAGATGTGAAAAGGTCTCGAATCTGCTGGTGTGTGCGCGTAGCTATGGTGCTGGTCTCCGTCGGTCTGAACTAACGAAACATCCTCGCCCGAGACTCATGGCACGCGGTCAAGAAATTATCCGAAGTCCAGGATGGCTCGTAATAGCTCGTATGGCGGGGCGCGGACAGGCCAAAGCAACCCAGACGATGGGTGTCCTTCTAATCGTTCCTTCTGCAACCTTAGTTTTGACTATCTTGGAGTAATCAAGCGCCAAAAAGTTGTCGGTTCGAGGGCTGTATATGGAGAATAAGTGGACACCGGGCGTATCAGCTCGGATTGCATAGTCCTATAATAGATCTTGTTGCGCAGCTCCTCGGGAAGCCTCGCAAAAGGATGGAATTCGGCCATGTCGGATAATATGATACCACAGTACCGAGGTAGGTAGGACGATTTGTTGAGTTAAGAAAGCAGCAGTGTTATTTGTGCGGAGCAGACCAGTGTGTTATAGAAGTTCGGTGGGACTTCGAGATGAAATTCTTGAAACTTTTGTGGGTAGAAGCTGGAGCCGCGTTAGTAACAGCCGCAGGCACCCATATATATTGGTCAATATATGGTTCGATTTAACTACCTAGATATAGCTAAGTGTCTAGGTACGCTGGGTCGGTAGTAGGAAATCACAGAATCAGTTAGATGGCGAAGTCGGATTCTGCACTTCCCCGTGGTGTCGCCTAGAAACCTCTGAACGCCAGCCTTGTTTCTTGAAAGAGCCAAAGCAGAGACGCGTTGTTGCGTGGAAGGAAGGCTTAAATACCGCCACAAATGTACGCATACCCCACGGGAGGGGGGTATGCATGCTCCTTAGGCCTTTTATGTGACTGTCCAAATCTACTTCTTGTCGCAACTCATAGATTCCTCGACCTCACCTTCCACCCCTCGTGCTCATACTCCTCCACCATCCTCTTTCTCGCCGCCTCGTCATCCTTCAACATAGCCCCTAGCCAGTCCAGCGCCGCCCTACCAAACTTTCCGCCCTGCTCGTCCTCATAATACGTCCCCATATGCCCGACGTCCAAATTCCCACACCAGGCAGGCAGATCCTTAGGCAGTAGCTCCCAGTCCTGCTCAGCGTGTTTATACGCGATATCCGCCGGCCCACCCATGAAATAAAACACGGGCACATGCAGTCCCTCGACCTGCGACACGGCCGTCGCGTTGCGGAAGATCAAGCCCGAGTTGAAGACGCCCACCGTCCTGACGCGCGCGCGCGCCTCCTCCTCCTCCTCCCGCAGCGCCGCTGCCGCGGCGTACGCGTCGAGCCCGCCTTTGCTCTGGCCGGCGAGCGCGATCCGCGAGCCGTCGACGTGCGCGCGGACGTCGTCCGGGTCGGTGCAGCTCTCCGCGGCGTCCATGGCCCACCGCACCGCGTCCACCATCGCCGAGGCGTCCATCTGGTGCAGCCGGCCCAGCCGCGCCAGCATCCCGCTGTTCTCGCCCGGCGGCCCGCTCGCCAGCACGATGTAGCCGTGCGAGGCGATCTCGCGGAGGAAGTTGCTGAACATGAGCCCCCATGCGAGGCCGAGGCCGTTGGCCCATACGAGCACGGGCAGCCGCTCGTCTTCCCTGAGGGCTCTCGGGTGGGGCGTGTAGATGGTGTGGTCTTTGAGGGAGGGGTGTGTGAGATAGGAGGCTGGTGCGTAGAGCCCGCCGCCGCCGGGCTCGAGGGACCGTTTGGTGAAGTAGTGCTTGCTGCCCTTGACGAAGGCGGAGGCGAAATCGGCGACGTTGGCGGGTGTGCCGAGAGCGACCATGTTGCTGGTTCCTTGGCGGGACGGCGAAAGCTGGGGGATCGCGAAGGTCGGTATGGTTTGGCCGATCTTGGGACGCACAATCTTGAAGTCGTGGTGTTCGAAGGTGGGATGGAGAGCCTATCTGTTCCTTGTTTTGCTCGGTGCGGTCGTTCATGCATCACTGTGTGGGGCCGGCCAACCGCATTGCGCCTTGCAGGCCTCCAGGGGCAAACATGTGGCGATGTTATAGGACCTCGAATATCAGGGGTGAGCTTCACAGCCCGCAGAGAGGAGATACGGCTGAAGAATAGAGGCAATTGGACAGGACGTATTCAGGTATTGTTAACACCTTTGTCCCGCGACACCAACCATCCGATTCCGACGCCCACTCTCAGATCAAACATTACGAACAGGTCCCGAGTCTCTCCTCACCAGTGCATCCTTGATCAAAGAATTGTTGCACGGTTTGCCTTGCACGAAATCTTCCATATTCCTCAGCGTGCACTCCGCAATCTCCGTGAGCGCCTCCTCGGTGAAGAAGGCCTGGTGACCGCAGATAATCACATTCGGGAACGTCATCAGCCGCATCAACTCGTCGTCCTGGATGATCGAATTCGAGTGGTCTTTGTAGAAGATCTTCCCCTCGCCCTCGTACACATCCAAAGCCAAGCCGCCCAGCTGCCGGGTCTTCAGCGCGCGGATGACACTCCGGGTCTCGACCAGGGCACCGCGGCTCGTGTTGATCAGCATCGCACCGGGCTTCATCTTCTTGAGCGCAGCCTCGTTGATGATGTGCTTCGTGTGGGGCATGAGGGGGCAATGCAGACTGATGAAGTCGGACGACGCGAGGAGCGTGTCGAAGTCGGTGTACGTGCCGTATTTCTTGAACTCGGCATTCTCATAGGGGTCGTACGCCAAGATATTGCAGCCGAAACCATGGAGTATCCGAGTAAGAGCAACTCCGATCTTGCCCGTGCCGCACACCCCGACCGTCTTCCCGTGGAGAGTCTTGCCCAGGAGACCGTCCAAGTTGAAATTCCCCTCGCGCACCCGGTTGTAGGCTCGGTGTGTCTTGCGGTTCAGGGTCTGGATCAACGCGAGGGCAAACTCGGCGACCGCCTCGGGGGAGTAGCTGGGAACGTTGGCCACGAACAGGCCCAGCTCTTCGGCCTTGTCGAGATCGACATTGTTAAACCCGGCGCAGCGGAGCAGGATGGCTCGAACGCCGCTTCCGTGCAGTGCCTCAAGAATGGGCGCGGAGAGGTCGTCGTTCACAAAGGCGCAGACGGCTGTGGCCCCGGCTGCTAGGGAGGCGGTGTCCGCGGATAAAGGAAAATCATGGAAAGTGAGCTCGATTTTGGATGCTGGTGATAAGGCACTCCGCGCTTCCTGAGCAGCGGTGATGTACTGCTTGTCGTAGGGATGGGTGTTGAAGACGGCGAGCTGCCATGGGGATATCGTCCTCGAAGCCATGGTTATCAGATTTAGGATTAGGAAAATCAGTGATCTGGAAACCGCTGCTGCAGCGCGTAGGTGAGTTAGAGACGATGTTGACCTCTGAGAGAGAAGGTAGGCGACGTGATCCGGACTGGCTTTTCAGCTCGTGGGAAGGCGTAAGCAGAGACAACAGTCGTACGACCGCATAGCGCTGCTTCTGCCGCGCTTGGCAGTCGTCATGGGCTTGGACATGTTGAGCTTCTCTACCTGACTACCAAGACTGATTTGATGTTTGCACGTAATATACCAATATTCGTTCCCAGGATAAAGGCTTGATACCGAATCAAAGACTGGACTTGGTACGCTAAAGTTTCAACGCCCGGCTCGTTTGGGCAAAGAAGGTAGGTATCTCATGGTCTCTGGTAACTGGTGGATTCACTCACGAAGCGGCATACGCACACAGAACTGGAAGTTATCAACCTGTCCCTGCCGTCGAGAGGATCCTTGACAATATCTCTAGACAATCGGCGCCAGTCGAAATTGTGCCCACATACCTACATACTGTCTCTACTCTAACACCAGGGTCAGAAACATATTATCGGTGGTGTTTTGCGTCAAGTAACCAGATCAACACCAGGGCCAAGGGCGGGGTATTACACAAAATACATGCGATTAAAAAAGTCCAGCAAGTGTGGGAACACTGGTGACCCTGCTAAGCAGACGTCAGTGATCGCGAAGGCGGTGTTTTGTGGAGCGCATTCATGCTTTTCCCCAGATTTTGTGCCGTATAGGTACTCAAGCGAGCAGCCTGTGCGATGTTTTCGAGCTGGAGTGCTTGAGTCTGTTTGGTCTTGATCGGTGGTCCAGCAAATTGGTCACATTCTGCCCGGGCCTTGAGACAACCTCATATGTGGCGTTTTTCACAGCCTTCGTATAGAAGATGGACTGCGGAGATATCCTGATAAGGCAGTAGAAGTCGGGTGTCAAGCTTGGAGACTTGGGACATCACTGCACTGTATTGTCACTAAAGACTGGCGCACGAGATTGGCAAGAGTCCTGTCACAGGTGTATACAGATACATGTTCCTTCGAATCGTCGAGACCAGCGAGGCGGTAGCCCAAATACGTGAGCAGTGCCTCACGAATGCTGAGGGCTCCAAAGACCACCCCAAATATCACCAGATCTGAGAGTGAATGTCAACGAGGTGGTATTAGAGCCTTGGAACCACCGGAATGGTCAGTTGAGTCGGTCTGTAACAGACGATTGCAGTGCTCCGTCATCTCATCCGGGCGATGATATGGTATACCCTCGGGAGGGACGCGTCTTCTCAAACAAATACCTTTCCTGCCTGAGTATGTACTGTATGCGCCGGTTTGCCTCCTCCATGGGAGTGAACCGAATTCGGAATAACTCTGAAAGCCCGGAGAAACCCCTTGAGCGCGACATCGTCGCCGGCGTGCTGCACGACGCGGCAGAATTCCTGGGAAAACGCTGCTGGCCGCCTTTCTGTGGCTATAAAATAAAATATCCACCCACCAGGCTGCAGTTCCAAACTCTTCCCATCCTTCGCATTCACCCGACAACAACGCATCGACAATTCCAGGTCAGTCAACGCCCCCAACCATCACTCTCCCGTCCCACAGATCTCCCCTGCATCCATCACAAGTCTCATCTGAAGTTTTACTTTGATCCAATATCGACGTTGATGAGCCTAGTGCTACCATCGTCACATATGTCGACGCGGTCAGCCTCGCAGATTGTGAGCTGTGAGCATCACCACACGTCTTCCCACTCACAACACAGGAGCCTCCTCCCCCACTGTCTCTCTCTGCCCCTCCTCATCGCTTGTCGCCCTTTTTATCCCCCCTCAATCCATCATTGTCCAGTCCCAGTCCCAAGTCCACGGGTCCCCAGACCAGCCAGAACACGTCAGTTCAACCCAGACGCGGAACGGAACGCGTCTGGGTCATCGCCCCAGGCTCCCAGCGGCAGGCTCTTCCTCGTCAGCCATCTCTCTCACTCACATCTCAATCCTCCCACTCTCACTATCATCTCACGCCATTCAAAACTGACCCCCCTCCTCTTCCTCCTCCAGCCACCCCTCCCACCTCCGACCGACAGAATATCCAGTAATTTGTTGCGCCCGTTGCACATCTACCTTTATTCATCATCATCCTTGGTCGTCGTCT
>MUZK01004094.1:0-23456 GCA_003013055.1 Juglanconis sp. DMW523
CGCTGCTTTTATCCGACTCAGCTTGGTCTTCGATGGCATCTTCATTTAGCATCATTTCCGGCTTCTTTGTGATACCTTCTGCAGCCATTTTGTTACTGGAGAAGAAGAAGAACCCGTCAGGAGGCTTGGCAACGAGGGAAGAATTCCGACAACACAAGAGCGGCTTCTGTCCGTCGAAGCAAGAGTTTCTGCAGGAGAGCAACAACATCGCTTGATCTTAGTGACCTAGCACCCAGGATATATATTCCACACAGTTATTTCCTTTTCGCCGAAGTATATGCGTGTAACGCTGACGAATCGGCAAGTCGGTGGAGGGGCAAGCCTCGAGCAAATCATGCAGGTCACTGGCAAGCTGGCCATACTTCCGTGTCTTTCGGAGACCAGTTCCTCTTTGAGATGCACTATGTACGGTGGTTGGTGGATACTTCACTGGACTTGAACCACATGTAGATACTGGGACACGCAGGCCCTTTAACATGATGACCTCAAAAAGACATCTGAAGATGGTATGTGGAAGTGCAATACTATGTAGACTTTATGTTGATATGGAGCTGGACTTCGGGGCCTCTCTCCCCAACTGAATTTGTAGCAGCTTTCGGGCCGTCATGATAGCAAAAATTCACATTAGGTGAGTGATGAAATCGACCAAAATCTCTGCCTTTATGCCCGATTTGTTTTGAATGGACCTGTCCACGCGGACAGCTATCAGTCCACACTGCAGTTGGGTGGGCCACTTCATGCGCGAAGTGACTGGCGGAAATCGTCGCTCGTCGACACCTGCATCACTATCTGGGACTTGCTAATGTTCAGACCACGATACAGCTCGTTTATCAGACAATCGATATCCCTCCATAACAGTATCTTTCATATTTTAACAGCCCCGGCGATAACCATGTCAAGATCCTAAGACAGGAACGCAAACACCAATTTTAACCTTCCAAGAATCCACGGGTAGGATATTGTACACCCCAGGATACTTCGAACTTGCAGTACGAAGTACTAGGGTGTCATGGGACCTTTTTAAGCCCTGATTTTGTTACACGCATTTGTGTGGAGCCCGATCCACTGGTATCTCTGGTAGCGACGGCGGCATGAAGTGACTTGACAGGGGTATAATAATATAAAACGGCCTGATACCATAGTGCAGTAACGTGTTGTTCCTTTTGTACTTTATTATTTCAGTTTCACCCCACCAACTTTGTGGGACGAGATCATGCAGGCTGGCAGCCCGGTATTCACACTTCCATTCTCGATTGCAGTTAGGTACGTGCAGATTCCGGTGTCGATCCATCGCTCAGGTCGATGCGGGCTGCGTATAAACAACCCCTCTGTCGCAGATAGAGCATATCACAAAAGTTGATTCCACGGGAACGCATCGAACCAGAGCCTGCATAGTCGTACCAGCTTTCGTACCCGGTGTAGTTTGCGAAATTCTCGAATTTATCAGACAAAGGCATGTCAAACATGCCGGGCGCCCCAAAGTCTATGCAGCCGTAAAGTGTGGTCTCGTCGTCATTGACAGTAAGGTCCGTAGAAGTCCCTTTGTAGGAGAAGAGGCTGAGAGCTGAGATCTCTACTGTAGTTCCCCACATGCAGTCCGAGGTGTAGTTCAGTTTCCCGGTATAGTTTGCTGGTCGTCGCCCCGGAAATTTTGGTTTGATCGTAGCCACCAAACACCATACTCCCATTCGATCGAGAACCTGTCCTGTCTCGGCCCCAAAAGAAAGACCAAGATCGAGAAGATACCAAGTTCTGGGCTTTGAGAGAGTTGAGAAAAGTCGAATTCGATCCGAGTCCGATAACTGCTTACGGATAGTAGAATTGTTCACCCCAGTCGTTTAATGGAACACCAAAGGTGAAATTTCCCAACACAGTGTCCTCGTTCAAGATCCAGATATCACTATATAACGATGTCGATGGGAAAGGGCTTCGGTCGGTAGCGGTAGCGTCAGAGTCTCCGAGTTTCTGGGTTTTTGAAGATGATGGACTGTAGGCGCCACCCCTCCTGGTGATACACTGATTTTAGCTCTCATCATCTGAGTCGGCATAACACAAATTGGTCGAGTCGTAAAGAAGGTTGTTATTCCATCTGGACACACGACTTGTTAGGAACCCCTCACTTCGAACCCACGAGGACGATGCGAAACACTAATACTAACGGGTAAGGCATCATGGCAAACTCTTGAGCCGGAGTCCCTATGCTGATGGCTACACCTCTTGCCACGGCATTGTGAGGGGAATTGGTGATGGAAACATCCCGGATAACGGCCGAGATGGGAGCGGGTGTGCATTTTGTTGAGGCAGCCGAGGCCGAAGATTGCGCTTGAGTACCACAAGAGAGATATGACACTGCGAGTAGTGCCAATGTGCAAATCCGGGACATTTTGTAGGAGACTGAGCAATAGATATTTCCTGAGTTCCATGGTGTCAGGAACTAGATCAAGCGTCAGTGCGACCGGTCTCCACCGCCGGTGGAAGTGATCGACTACCGGACACAAAATGCGAAGACCGAAGTTCAAGAAGGGAGAGACCATCGCCACGGATATGGGCAGACTTGGTAAGCCGGCTTGCTGTCTCAGCCCAACGGCCCAGCGCCATTTTCTGCTGAGGGCCGCCCTGTCGCAGCTGCCCTGTTGACTGTGGGGTGCATGTAGGCGGTGTCGAGCTTGCTTCTCGAACCGAAATGCAGAGGAAAAGTCATGGGTTGATACTTAGCTTGATATGTGTGAGATGTTCCTCGTGCTGTACCCGAGTATGTAGTATGGGGTAGGTCTGTACTTTGACGAGGTGAGGTTTCTGTAACTAAGATTCGCTCATCATCCAGTGTTCAATACATTTGAGGGCTGTTATCTCTTGTCTTCTGCTGACGTGACGTGGTTGAGCGCCTATTGTGGTTCGCACTTCCTCGTTCGATCCTCTCTCTTCTGGCAGATCCATCTGTGCTCCCATCTCATGGATACCAATCTATCGGACATTTTTGTTCGTATCCATCAAATGGATACTATGGGGATTTCGCCTGTGGACATCATGGGTCAGCCTTTGTGTCCTCCATTCTCCTCGCTTTCAGCTGTGTGACCGGAATCCCTCCCGGATCCATATCATTTCGCATGCTACCAACGCGCATTTTTGTCCAGCTTCTCGCGGCGAGACAATAGATTCTGTAGCGACCCATGCAGTAGAGACAGCTTGGATGGTAGGAGAGACTTCAAATACACGCATCAGAGGTGAATATATATATAAGGTATTTCCGCTACTGTGAACACGTGCTTTGATCGAGAGCTCATATGGTTTATTCCCAAGTGATCGGGTCTCTGTCGTATAATACCATACATGTATCGCCCTTCCGATGTCGTGTTCCCTTAATGCTGATAGGGTGGATCATCTGCATGTCGTCCGTTGGAAGCCATGCTGACCTGGGTATTCCTAAGCGCGATACAAAAGGGAATAAAGTCCAAATCGGTATCCATCAGCAGTCCTCGGCGCTTAACTTCTTTGTCCTATACTGCGGAGGCGCAGGATTACTTGGTACCAGGCCGAATAAACGACCCCCTAGACAGGTACCTTCTTGATCCACCGATGCAGGCGCTATACTGTTTACGGCATAGCCACCACCTCCAGGTCCACAGATACAAGTCTATTCGAGTGGAGTCTTCAGTGTATCAGCCACTGAATACCTAAGTAAGAGCCCGTTTATTACCCCTCCTACTATGTATTTCAGGAACGTGCAGTTTCCCGCGCCGCTCGACATTCTGTATTTTACGTCTTTCTTTGCGGGACCTTCTCACCGCCCACACAGTACTTTGTGCGGAAAATAGCGCCGGAAACATCTATCATTTCTTTCTTCAATGTTTCTCTTACAAAACAACTAGCTTGGAATATTCGAAATCTTTTCAATGCCATGTCCTTCGGTGGTCTATCCCCTTTTAGGCGGTTTATCTGCCTTACTTTGTTCCTTTCCTCATTCATATTCATAGTTTTTACCCTTCGAGCTCTTAGGTCAGGCACAGGAATTGCAGAATTGCCTCTCCCAGAGCTCGAAAGCGCCACCGGCTCTGAACCCCCGAAGAATGTCACTTCCACTCCTTCAAACGACCCCTTGGAAGTGCCAGACGATTATGCCTATATACACGAGCAGTCAAAAATGTGCGAGCATCGCCTCGGATTGTCGTATCTCAAAGAGTTTCGGCATACCAGAGCGACATACTGCTCCGCCAAGTCTCCTTCACAGTTGACATGCTTCCATGCCCAAACCGATAAAAAGGATCGTACCGACTCTTTCTGTATCGGCCGAGGGGTCAACTTTCATCCGGACAGCAAAAAGTTCCAAATGTCTTGTGATGAAGTGAAGCCAAGGGGCATAGAGACGAATCGGCCCTCAGTATCTCTCCAGAATTTCTACAGATACTGGTACGACACAGGGTCACGCCATGTCATGGACATAGCTGTCGATCTTAGTGCTACAGGTCTAGATCTGGCTCGACGCAATAGCCCGGAAACCTTCACCATCCTCGTAAAGCGAGAAGGAGCACTTAACCCATGGCATTGCCTCCTGGAAATCATGTCCTTAAGCATGAGTATCGATGTCCTCCGCATGACACCGAAGGACGGCAAAAAAGGGGTTCCTTTCTTCACAGCGGAAGACGCAGATAATACACAAGTCGTTATCTTAGATAACGTCGAGGACGGATTCTATTTCGACTTATGGCATTTAGTCGCTAAGAAACCTATCATTCGCTTGGGGGAGCTGCCACGAGACGCCGACGTTGGAAACATTATCATTCCTTTGCCCGGCGGGAGCAACCCGCTTTGGCAAGGGGACTGGGAGCCAAATCCCTGTGAACACTCCGAGCTCTTACGAACATTCTCCTGGAGGGTTCTTCACTACTACGAAATCTCGGATACGAGAGATGGAGAGGATGACGACAAGCTTGTGGTAACTTTCATCTCTCGTCGTGGGAGCCGAAAGCTCATTGGCATGGAGGATCGCATGGCGGCACTGAAGAATCGATACGAGCATGCCAAAATTCAAGCGATCGACCTGGAGGACTTGTCATTCGCTGAACAGATACAGCTCGTCCGCAACTCTGACGTCTTGGCCGGTGTACATGGCGCGGGACTCGCGCATGGTCTATGGATGAAGGAGCATTCGGCTATGGTTGAGATCCTGCCCGAGGGTTTCAACTATAAGGGCTTCAGAAACTTTGCCGGGGCACTTGGACATAACTACTTCAGCACTCATGGCAAAAAGCCATCCGGGACAGACAATGGTTGGCAGAACGATGATGTTGTTCTGGAGGAGGACCGGTTTCTGGAACTGATGGACATCGCTATAGCATCTGGGCTCAACCATGGCCGGTTTAGTTTTGATGTAAACTAGAGAGTCAGCTATCGACTTGAACAAAAGCTTTGAAAGAATAGCATCGTGATGTCCATCTTCATAAGTTTTGCTATGAGTTAAATACATCCATTCGCGGGCATGTTCCAGTCATTATCATAATGGTCGTAGAACAAGTCAGAGGAAACAATAATATATCTGTACGCAGATATTTGAGGTGTTTGAGGTGTTTGAGGTATTACAAAAGAGAGAAGCGGCTTTTCGCGGGGGTGGTGGTCATATAGATGGTCGCAAGCTGTTGCCTACCTAACTCAAGGGAGGCTGGCCTGCAGTTTCCTTGGTCCGAGGCCAGCCTTTATGACAAGTGCCGTAGCGACTCATCGTACTTGCCTTGGCTTCTACAACATCCAATGGCACGTAATCATTCCTTTTGAGACTCATGTTCTAAGATTTTTTGAGTCGGAGATCATGGAGTCCAAATAAGCGCCGTCGACATGTCAACAAACCGTTCAAGGTTGTAGTGATCACGGATCCGCAACGGTCCTGCTTCAGCCACCGACAAATTCAACCGTTGAAGACCCCGATACATCGCCACAGTATTCCCTGTATTCAGAATGCAAGCCTTAGATTCGGAAGAAGCCCGATCTCGGAAGGGGGCCGTTTACATTGCGGACCACCTCGATGTTGGAAGTCTGCTGACGCCGTCACCAATGACCAGATAGAAAGACCGCGTTCACATCTCGAGCGCCACATATCTAATTGCTTGATGACAATGGTGCACCAACGATATGTGTCTTATAGGTAAACTGTGAGAAACTTGGATGCTACTTTAAAAGAATACTAAGGCAGTCACCATAGTGTAACTTTGAGCCTGGGTCAAAACATTGCCGGTGGTGGCCAAAGGGCGTGGCTATCCCAATTAAAGGCATACCACTATCGCTCCAAGACGCCCATAAGGACGTGAACTTGGGTAAGCCGCATCCTTGGCCTCCATGGTGTTTGATAACAATGTAATCAGGCTGGACCTCGGCTACTGTCAGTCACGTCAGAGGAACACCTTGTTCGTCTCTCCATAGACACTGCGCCCTTGGGGTGCGAGAAGAAACTCAACCCTTCCATCAGGCCTAGAATCCGCAGTCCCTCAACACCCCAAAGCTGCCTTCACTCTGGAGGCGTTTCGCCAACAAAACAAGACAAACAACAGAGAAGGCCACACTTGCTGCCATCACGCCTGGATGTTCTCATGGAATTCGATCGTCTTATCCACAATCTTATACCAAGCATGCCTGCGATGAACAAAAAATTCCTGCTGAGGCACAAAGATTCTCCTCGCGGCCTCATCAAGCGTACCGATGGCAATGACGATGTTGTCCTTAATGAGGGGGTTCTCCGGGCTGGTGAGATACAGTCTCGATCCGCAGGTGCCGCAGAATGCTCGGATGATACGGCCTTGGGCTTCACCTCCGCGGTCTTGGTATTCTTTTAGCTGGTCATGTCCTGTGAGGAGTTGGAATTGCTATTTCCGAGCAGTCAGTAGCTAGGCCGGTGAGATCGCAAAGGGTCGAAGCGCTGGGAAATTGTTCGTGGAACTGTTCGTACGTCTTTGTGACAGTAGAAATTCGACCCAAATGCTGAGCCGCTTGATCTTTGGCAGTTGTCGCAGTGGCAGACGCACATGGACACAGGGTCTCCTCGGATGGTGTAGGTGATGGCTCTGCAGAGACACTCGCCGTTGAAGATGACCGGGTCAGGTTGCTTCTGTTCCGAGCCCATCTCATTGACTTTGCTGTTGTTCTGGTGGAATGTGATCAAGCAGTACGACGACCGAATCACAAAGCCTTCGGACACATCATCCTGAGTGAGTTGAAGTGGACCTCCCTCGTCTTTTATGCAACTCACCCGGGTCGAACGGACCGTGCTGGGCATTCCAGTCAGGAAAGGTGCCTGCCGGTCGTACACAGACCCCTTCGGGATATCTTACTTCAGGCCGAATCCATGTGGCGTTTAAACACCTAGTCAGACAGGGAACGGAAACATATGGAACATGTCACACGGCTTGCGCGGATAGGAGTCGCGCACAGCCAGCGGACCATCTTCCCTCGGGACCACGACGCGTCGACTCAGGGTATCAGTATGGTTTCTCAGTCGACTAGTATGTACTTCTTCGCACCCACACCATGCCAAAGATTACATCTTTCCGGCGGGGACCCTTGCAACACAACATGGCGTTCTCCTCGACGAACAATGCCGTGAGCACTGGTGGGGGGGGGGGTAGAACACAAAGGGCCCCTCTCTTCTCTGACCACAACCTCGTTCGACGAGACACTGATCGCTCACTGCTCATACTCGTCTCACGAAAATGTAGCGTGTGGAGGAACATGCGTGTTATGGGGAAAGACTTCACGTTGTCACTGCCCTTGCGTTACAAGACAATCACCAAGGCGAGGGGGGTATGAAGCGGAACATCTGGCCATGCGTCAACATGGATAAGAGTGCCGATGCACTCCAGCTGCCGAACGAGAGGGAGACCTGCAGAGACAACTTGGCCAAGATGGCGAAACAGAACGTGATTTGATTTTGTTGTGCCTCGGGATGCTCTGATAGATGTTGTACGATAGAGAGAGACTGCTGTCTTTCGAGTTGGACGTCAATGGGAACCAGGAGGTGATAAGACCTCGGGAATTTGAGCAGGCGATGCTCGGCCGCAGCTGTCAAGACCCCGTGGGGAAGCAGGGAAGGCAAGGGAGTGCCGGAAGTGTGGGGTGACTTTTTGACCAGGCCACTCTTCCCTTTTCGTCCTCACAGGTTTGGAGCAGCAGTGGTACGTACCTGCCTACCCAGCCAGGGGCCAGGCGGAGGCTACACGTGATGAGGGGAACGACTTGGAGGTAAATCCAACGACATCCCTTCTCTTGAACCTCATCTCGCTTTCTCCCAACGTCAATCAACCACTTTAACGACCGTCTGAGCGTGCATGATGCGCAAACTCTCGCGATGACCCAGCGACGCCTCGATCGCAAACCGACTCGACTCGAATTGCTCCACTACCCGCCAAGTCCGTTTTTGGCTCGCGAAGGATCGGACCCACAACGCGCACCAGATGGCCCAGATTCGCCCGCCGATGATGGAGCTTTCCCCAGAAAATCCCGCGTGCAGGAGCTTCACGGATCACGGGCCATTGGTGGCGAATTGACTCCGAGCTACGGCCCCAAGCTCGAGGAGTCGTCATGTCGAGATCCAACCTCTGGTGTCTGGTCCAGCGGATCAATTGGCTGCCCAGGTGGCTGCGGCTTCCTAGAGGCGGACGTCCTACACATGCAAAAGCCACGCTGGTACTTCGCTTCGAGACAATTGGCACATGAGAAGCTCGGAAGGCGGCAGTCTGACGCTCGAGACACGGCAAGGCCCATGTTGCTGGACCTTCACCCGAGGCCAGACACGCCAGCCGAACACAATCCGATCATTCAAGACATGGTTCAGATCAAGGAAGCCGCTTTGGTCGAGATCCAGTGGATCGAGGAGGGCTGGGATTCTACTATTGTACAGTTCCCTGAAAACTTGGCCGCCTAAGTTTTGCCGTCTATGGTCTATGCCGCTGCAGCTCCCTTCCAATGCAATACACGCCACCAATGCTCCTCCCATGCTTGTCGAGAACGTCGTCGAGTGGCACGAGCACCTTCACACCACCCAGCTCTCAGCATCTGGCCCATCGGATGTCGGCAAGGCCCGTTCCATTTGTCAAGGACAGAATGGGGAAATTGTTTAAGTCTGCGATCGGGTCTGTCAGTTTTGCTTTCCTGCAATCGGTGTCGTGATGTCGATGGATCGAGTGGTGTCTGATGCTTGTTTCGATGTTCAGGTGCTTGCGGGACGGTGCCTCGGTGATTGCGGGATTAAATGTGGGTGGGGTTTCACGTACGAACTTGGCCATGAGGGCAACCATGAGGTCGAACAGACCAATGGCCTCGACGAAGGCGAAACCCAGAATAGCGTAGGAGAACAGCTGGCCACGGAGGGCGGGGTTGCGGGCGACACCGTTCAGGAGAGCGGCGAAGACGAGACCAATACCGATACCAGCACCGGTCAGACCGATGGCGGCGGAACCCATACCCAGGTTCTTGGACACCTCGACCAGGGCGTTGGCCATCTCGGAGTTGTAGGACCGGGTCTGCTGCTTGAAGGCAGAGCGGGTGGTGGCGTTCATGATGCTGGAGCGCTTGATGGTCTGCATGGGGCTGGGCTTGCTCATGCCTGTGGAGGAAAGAAATTTCTCAGTACCGAACGGGACGGGGAGCTAGCTACGATGACAATGGTTTGCGAGCTCAATCATGTCAATTGGGGGTCCAATTGGCCCTCAATGGATCGGGCCGATGACGTTCTGAGGTAGACGGGCTGTGCGACGATAAGCTCGAGATGGGGGTCTTCCCTTACCGGTGATGGTACGCTTGGAGGCGTTGGCGACCTGGACACGCATGGCAGGGCGGGCGACCTTGGCCATGGAAGAGGCTAGGCGAGACGCGAGAACACGGGAGGAGGCCATTTCGACTGATGGAGAGGAGAGGGGTGGAAAGGAGAAGAAGCTGTTGATAGAAGGGAAGGATTGGTCAAGTTGCTGATGGCGGAGAGCTGGACAGCTGGGCTTGGTGTGGAAGAGTGAAAAAATGAGAGTGGAAGGGAAAAGGACAGAGAGCGGAGGTCAGGTGAATCGGGTGGAACGGGGGCCCGGAGCTGGGCTGGCGGTGGCAGAACCAGAGACGACCGTGAATTGATATCACGGGCCAATAAGCACGCCAAACGACCACACACGAACCCACCCAGCACCTCGAGGCTGTGGATCCTTCATCCCAGCTCACAGCAAGGAAAAATGACGCCCCGTGGCCGGAAAGCACTTGTGCTCGGGCGATATCGGGACCTGCAGAACCTTCAAAAGGCAGCTTGATTCCTTGAAACTGGGACGAAGAGCTCATTCTCTTCTTGTGGTCGCCTGCGAACTTGGCGACCAGCGCGACTAGTGGCAAAATTTTGTCGGCGCTCACCTTGACACATTGACATCACCCGGCGGCGACTCACATCGATCATCACCGCTATCAAGCTTCGACTACTCGATCCGGAGAGAGCAAAAAGGAAACGAAACCACTACTACGAAGGAAGGGTTTCTTGGAGGGATATGCTGACGGGTGTTTGCGCTGACTACAGAGCACACCCAGCAGAATTTTTCCATTCTGGAATTTGATGTCTGACCCCCACGGCGCGAATCCTTGTCTGCAGCTAGAAAAAGATGCGGCGTCCAGTACGGTTCCTGGGTGTGTGAACAGCCATGCGGAAACTTCGAGGCAGAAGGGCTCGATTCCCGGTCGACAAAGGATGTGTGTCTCGAGCTATAAGCTGTGGCTGATGCACATGGCCGTCGGCAGGTGCAGCCAATCTCTTGAGGTGGCCGTGCTGTCTCGAATTTCTAGAAGCACGTTCGGGTGAGGCCGGCTCGACGGCGGTGTCGTCACTGAGGACCATGAAAAGTCAAAAACTGCATTTCAATAACGGCCAGGAGTTGAAGTTGAACAAGTTGCGCTGCAGTCCCTGCACCGACCATCAGTAAACAAGAAATGACTCGAAGACTATCCAGACTCTCGTCGGGCGAAGGGCAGTTTTGAGAGGAAATTAGAGTGGGTCCATGATGTCGAAGACCTGCCCGCTCAGGATGGCGGTTGGTGATGAAAAATTTTCCCAAGCCTCGAATTCGAAATCCCGCGATATCCCGTCAGCGCCAGCCCGCCAGCCGCGGCGTGCAACATCCCTGCTCTTGTACCACCCCTGTCCCGTAGCGTGCTTGACACATTTGGAGCCTCATTTTCGAGGTTGACTTCAGCCGTCGGGCCGAAAGTGAAGGATGGCGGTAATGCATCGGGTTCTTCTACGCATACATACCAGTCCCCTGGCCCCCTTGGATCTTGACACTCTTCAGTTCGTCAAGATTGATTTCGGTGCTTACTTTGGACCTCTCGCTTTGAGAAAATCCCTAAGACAACGAGCTTATGTGGCAGCTCGCTTGGCGCACATCCATCTTGGGTCATACGGTCTCGAGTTCCTCCGGCATTCCACTCGATCATGTTGACTTTATGTGGGAGAGTAAGGTATCCAGGCTCTGTCTAAGGCGACTGGTTGACTTCATGGTCCCGGCTGCGGCTCGTTTAATTCTGGTCTTTAATGACTCACACAAGGGAGTGGGCGACATGGCGCGATGAGCGTGCTGTGAGAGCTCGTCTTGATCGCTGCTGGTGCGCGACCCCAAGGCTAACCGCCGGGGCCTTCCCCAGGAAGGCGCTGGAGAAGAATCGAATCAAGGGCACGTTGTGTTCTCTAGATATGGGCCAGCCGTCGTCGAGCTCGCTCACCCAGGAGCCGGAAGAGGTAGGGCCGGTACGATCCCGTTTCTTGGGCCTGTGTTGGATCGAAGTCGTCGACGTTGGAGATGCCCAGCGAGGCACGGACCATTGCGACGCACACAAAACCACGCGGCCCATCGTGAACGGTCCAGCCCACGTTGCTGTGGCGAGCTTATGTTGGAGGCTTGGTAGGGACTTTCGCCGGAGCGATACTCACATGCCCGAGGGCCCTAGGCTATTTCTGTTGGTTACTTGTCGCTCATGTGTAGGGCAATACCGCGTGCTAGGGCTCCGACATGTGTCCACCAGAGTCGGGAAACTACTGGCCAGTAGACAGCAGCTGATTAGGTCCGCGGCACGTCTTTCGTCCATGCCCTATTTATTGTACCTGCTCTGGTGTCCAACGGAGAGGGTCAGCCGTTGGCAGTAGTTGAGCTGGATCCCGGCCAATACCCCAACCTCACGATTTTGACTCTAGGTACAGCCGGCGCGTAGCTCCCTAGGTACCGCGCAACTCCTCGAGCCCGAGGAAGCTATGCATCTTTGCGGAAAATAAATAGCGGGTCAATTCGTGATAATGGATGCTCTCGGCCGATGGCAACACGACTGCGCCGTGGCTCGTGGAAAACCCACAGGGCAGGGGGCACTTGGACTACCAAGAGGAATGAGCGCTTTATGTCCAGGTCCGCCAGCATCAACGGCGCAAGAGCAGAGGCGAAAGCTCTACATTTGATATACATTCTTGAGCACGTAAGGAAGACAGAATTGACGGGAGCTCGTCTTCGGTCAAGGTCATCCCAAGGCGTAACCTGTGTTTCGAGAGGCGGCGCTAGACCCGTCCTCCCGTCGGCCAGTTGCATGGATGATGTAAGCAGAGTAACCACAGGCCTTCACGAAACTCACCATCGCCAAAATAATATTTGCAGGTCTTTGATAGACAATATTAATGAGGCCTCGGAGGAACAAACAGCTAAAACACACAATCTTCAAAAAACAAAAGTAACCTCCCCCGCGTGGGCTCGAACCACGAACCTCCTGATACCAGAATTCCTAAGAGTCCTAACAGTCAGACGCGCTAGCCAATTGCGCCACGGAGGATGTTGAAATGACTCAAAATTTGTTTACTATATTTTACAACGCGACCGGACATTGAGTAGTTCTCAGGCACAGGAGGTTAGTACCCTAGAAATCTTGAGAAGAAGGGCTCTATGGTACCTCAAATATTTTACTTTATCAAAGGTTCACAAATTATCTGGCTATCTAGGAAGCGGAGGATGAAGGATTCTTGCCCTTGATGTCAACACCCTGTAAGAAGCTGGACATGCCAAAACCCGTGGAGGAATACTAGTAGCTCTTATATCAGAACCAAAAACCGGCAAGATACTATATACATGATCTGAGAAAATAGACGCATGCTTTTAGTTGGTCGGCTCTAGGTTGGTGAAGGTGTGAAAGATATGCTTGAAAACTACCTGCCCCTCCCCTATCCAGGTTTATGTAGACTGCTAGCGTGCAAAACTAAGAAACTGGGCCAATATGTGCACAAACTCATCTTTCTTCAAGGTTTCAGATGCCTTGCTAATCTCTAACAGTTGCTAAGTTGCCCAGGGATGGAACCCTTATGGGTGGTAGAGAATTGCGCCTAAAGACATGATGTCGAAGCACAGCTGAAAATAAACAGTCCATTTCCCTAATGGATCTTACATCAATTGGTTATGATGAATTGTCGTCACGGGTTCCACTAACTCGAAATTTTGGACTTTGGCTTGGCAGCCTTGTACTAACTTGCTTACTCAGCATCCACTTACACAAGGCTGTCACCTACAGGATCTAGGTCCAAGACTGTATATTCAGCAACTCTATGCTGAAAATACTCATGAAAATATCGCCTGGACACTTAAATGGACAGATTTACACAGATCACTGACATCTTGTGGCTGACTTGTAAGGATGTGGAGTGAAAAGAAATCAGAAGTGCAGCAACCCCTGACCAGGACGCGTTGCGATACAAGGTCGTCATTAGTTTTTCAGATTCCTTATCGAGTAAGAGCACGAGTGAGATTTTATAGGAAGGTTTTCCCTACTAACTACAGAGCTGTCGAAGTAGAATGTCTTGGTTGCTTTCGTAAAAGCCAGGTCGACAGGTGGGCATATTGTCGACGGTCGTTGGCTGCATTGAATGCTTCACCCCTCCTTGTGTTTTCACCCACAATCAGGACCTGGATCATTCCATTGGGGTATCGGGTCTAGTAGAAACCAGTCACTGTGTCTTGATTCTCACTAGGAAATTGTAGCGGCAGCCATGCTCTTGATGGGAGCAGGCCGAGACAGCCAGCAGAAACAACAGCTGCTTAGGGTTTCGCATGAGATTCAGGGATTTTCCGGATAGTAGCCGAGCCACAGAGAGAGAAGACTTCTAGATCGAATGCTGTAGTTGAGTCTCAAAAGACATGGGTCGGAGTCACTGAGAAGTGAATGCATAAATGGCTTGACATTGATGAAGGAAACGGATGTGCCTGCCCACGTGTTTGTTATGGAAACATCAGACAGTCTGCGCACGCTCGCACCTTGGCTATGAAATTTAAAGCAGCAGTGAAGTGCATTCAAGATAGTCCATTCTCTCTACTTCAATAGCGCATAGTGATCATATGACAAGATGTCAGCCGTTCGCTAGGCATTTAATTCACTGGGGACGAAAGTAGTCCAGTATTTCATCAACAGAGTACCTTTCAATTTGAGTCACTCTGTAATCCAATGTAATCGAAGGGAATTAAATATCACTGTGCTTCAGATTCTAACGCGGAACTGCCATGGAAAACATGAATGGCTATCAACATAGGCAACACGCACATCCTCAAGTGTCTCTCAATCTTTAGGTGGTTGTTGTTTTTTTGGCTAATAACATAGCTATAAACACTGTAACAGTTTCCTCCATACAATAGAAGATGCTCGAAAGCCTAGCACCCAAGATTACACCATGTATTCCTCCTATAAGAGCAAGAAGTACAAGATGAGAACACAATAAGCTTCATTATTCTATAGGAATTGTTTAGAGGTCTACTAGTTATATTTATACACGAAAGATGGGCTTGCAAAAATTGAGCAGAAACGGGTTGTGTACAGACAACACCTATGATGTCGGCCAAGTCTCCATGCGCTATGGAGTCTGATTACTGGTGTTCCTGTGCCACGGTGGAGGACGGAGAATCCGTGGCGAGTCGAGTGAAAGCGAAGCGTTCGATGACCTGGCGGCCAGTGTCCGTGATAACCGGGTAGGCAGCCATCCAGGAGGAGAGAGCATCTCTTCCGAGACCATCGGGCCAGACGAGGACCGGAAGGGGGTGTTGGTCTCACGTGATCCTCCCTCCCGCAATCTTCTCGGAGGACTTCGATCTCTTGAACCTGAAGATCCCGTGGGTAAAGTCGACTTGCTCGTAAATCGTGTGTGGTATCTCTGCGAGGAAGACTGGCTCGAGTTTATAAGCGTAGACGATGGCGCTATAGACCGACTCGAAGATGAGTGATGCTCCCATAATACTTTTCTGGAGGGTTTCTGCATTGATGACGGAATCGAGCTCAAGTCTGTTCCGAAGGTAACTAGAACCTCCTCGTCCGGCGTGGCTCGTCTGGCGTGTGTCGACAAGGTGACCTCCGACCACCACTGTCGCTTGGGTTTGCTTTTCTTGAGCCACTTCGGTGTCATTAAGTCAAGTGAACGGGGCCTGTTTCGTTGCTCGGTTTTATTGCGGCTCTGGTACAGCCGGTTGATTGTCGGCATGCAGGCGCATATCAAGCCTATGGAGACTTCGGCGGTCCTGGTATACAAGGTAAGCAAGGACTTCTGTGAGTGACCCAAGGCAGGGGAAGAGGGTATGTCGCACCCAAGTAGATTGAACCTGACAAAATCCACCGTCTGGTCGTCAGATTGTTGCAGTTGGATAACAAGGTACATCCTAATGAAACTTGCCACGGTAGCCACACCACCCGCGCCCAGTAGCAGGTAGATCTTCGCTTTCTGCTTGAACGACATGCTGAGAGCCCTGATGACAGGCACCGGTGCTAGCAAGACAGCAAGGTCTGTGACTGCGCTGACGACAGTGTCGGCCACGAAGATTGCTCTCTGGTGGAAACAGCGGGACGGGATGGAGGCATCCCAGAAACCGCGGATGGGTCGACAGATGTTGATTTTGATGATCAGTACCGGAAGATAGTATGCTGCCATCGCCGCAATGAAGGTGTACCCAAAGATGACAAAGCCACGGTTGATATTGAAGACGCGGATCACGACTAGGAGGAGTGTAACTTTAACGAACCAGGCGTTCGGTCCGTATACGAGAGTATCTGCGTAGAGAGCCTGTGGTTTGTGTCGTACGTCAGAATAGGCTCACCGATGTGGCGTTGATGCTTGGAAAGTAGACGACGAGGATGTTGTACCTTGAGATAATTCTCGAACTCCGTTGCCGAGATCTCCCAGGAGTGATAGCCTCCGCCATACCTGTTCACTTGAAATGATCAGCCCAGATTCCGCATCTCAATAATATGGTTCGTGACGGCATACTCATGAATGCAGTGCAACTGTATAAGATACTGAGGATCTATACAAAAAAGTCAGCTTGAGTCCCTGGATTTCTCCCTCTCTTCAGTCATGGGTGTTATACAAAAGCGATGAGACAACACCCTGTCCTTTGGTCAGTCTTGAATCTTGAATTTCAACTCGGTCGAGCAGAACTTAACTTACAATCATCAATTAGAAATGGCGGAGTGATCCGCCACTGTGTCCAGAGTCTTAGCCCAACGACAGGGGCAATCAAGGTGACAGCCAGGATCTGGGATACCAGGTTGATCGTATGAAGAACATCTTCAGGATGTTCGAAGTTGGGTACTCGGCCTGGGGGAGGTGGCGTTCCACCTTGCACAGACTGCTGAGTGGACATCTTCGCGGTCGGCGAAGGGAAAGGGATAGTTGGGTTCCCGAGTTCAAAATGTTTATACCTGGCGAGAAACTTATCAGGCGTGGCCGGAACGGCTCAGTCTCAAAGATAAAGCAGCTCATGTTGGGTAAAGATGCACCGGGCCTGCAAGACCTTCGAACCTTCGGACTCGGACACGATCGTACGGAAGGAGGTCGATTCGTCCATCCAGATTGCGACTCATGCTCTACATATCGACTCGCGCTGTCAAGTAGTGGCGGCGCTCGTAAGCGCCTACTCCAAGCCATACCAAGCTGTGGACATTGAAACATCCGCACTGGCACTGACGCCGAGTCATCGTTACGCCCCAGCTTTGTTTTGAGTATGCCTCAGGGACCTCCAAGTGCTACCTGATGTTCTAGAACTCGCACGACCCGAAAGCGCAGCGTCTTCGGAAGATCTGTCAGTCATTTGCATATGGATGCGACCGGATAGACTCTAATTTGAAGTAGTGCACAATGATCAACGAACACCCTAATTACCCACGAACTCTGAAGGAGAGGGGGTTTCCGACATGCTGATGCTATACGGCGGCCAGCCTTTCGCCTGCACATTCGCATATTGACAGCATGTCAATATAAATAATGGCATTAAAGGTTTTGTAAGGAAGGGGTCATAGGTGCGCGGGCTTCAAAATATGCTAATATGCTATATGTGGATACATACCTTACTATATCAGGGTGAACTACTGAATCACCTCTCCGATACATTGATTCAAACTATTGATGCCAGTGCGTGTTCTTCGTTGCCCGATTTCGACTCTTTGGAAGGCACCTGGGAAAAAGAAGTCCCGGCGTCTCTTGAAAAGTCCACACTCAACCTTGCCGTTTGGGGGTAGGGCAATCTCAATGTGCGTAGTATCGACAAATTTGAGTCGTCCCAGTCCCCCTCCCATGTGCGACAGGTGTCCATGGCCGAATCGTGGAGTTTGTGCATCCTCTTTAGGAAGCTCTTCTTCCTGTGCAGCTGCTCTGCGGCTTCTTGCCGCTGGCGCACTTCCTGTTGGGCCCCGGACTGTTGCTCCTCTTTGTGGATAAAGAGCGTTCGGAAGGACACAATGCAGGCGATGACATAGGCTGCGTAGATGATGATGCTGTAAGCAAAGACGGCTGCACGAAGCTCCGTGTGGATGAGTAGAACTTACAAACGGTGAACTCGACATAGAACCAAAAGAGAATCCAGGTCACATTGACTTCTTCCCCGCTACCCCCATTGATTGACTTATACTGCGGACTAAATATGCTGCCGCGGACAATGGTGACGGCAATCGTAACGCCGACGAGACCAAATACTGCTCCGAGAACAAGTTTCTTGTGCAGACTGACTTTGACGTTCCATAGAATAAAAATCGGAAAACAGAGAACTAAGTCCTTTATGTTAACCAAGTATCAGGGTACCATAACGACTAAAGCATGACTTACTAGTGACATCGGATAGAATATCCAGCACTGCAGTCATGATGACATGAATATACGACTCCCGAGTATACTCCGCTGTACTGCACTCCACGAAAACAGTTTCCTCATCCCCGAATATGCAAGGATATTGTAGAAGCCCAAAGCAGGCGACGCCGCAGCCAACACTAAAGACGAAGACAATGGCCCAAAAGATCCGGTATGCCCTGATTTGGTGGCCAAGACGGTAGAAAAAGAACAGGAAGTTGAGCTTGATGAGCCAAATGCCAGCTAAGCTTAAAATTGACATAGCACCGAAAGCCTTGAGACCATGCAGCGAATCGGCAAAGAAGTTGGGCCCAATGGGTGCCCCGTGTTCCACTGCGATCATGGCGTATAAGTCTCCGAGATAGAGCTGCCCCATAATGGCGATACCGAGGTGGCATGCTAGGGCAACGACCATGAGCCAGTCTTCGAATAGGAATCGCCGGAAACATATGTAGCAGATGGAGGCACGGGACGCGAAGGCGAGTAGACAGAGAGTGAAGAATATCCACTGGATCACCTGTGATGGAGAGAATCAGTTTCGTCGACTTTCGCGGCGTTGGTGACAGTGCAAGTGGCCGAGTGCAAAGTGGACTTACATGATACCCAGACAGGGTAATTAGTTTCCCGGTTGTTGCTGCAACTTGAAGAGCCATAGCGGTTAGGTGATTAATTTTCAAAATAAAGCTTGGGAAAGTACGACGGCGCTTTGGATCCTGTTGCTGCTTGGATGTTTGACTACAAGTCCAGGCTTCAAGAACGGACCAGGCACTGTGGTTTTGTATTTTCCTGGGCTCGGTTTACCTACGGCTCCCAGCTAGAAAGAATTGTGATCCGAGTACCAAGTAAGCCCAAATGCAACCCTGAGAAGTAATTGTCTAGCATTCTTCACAGAGCATCGCCCCGTGAAGCTCAGCCGCTTCGCCCATGTCAGGATTTAGAAGCGCTGATGTGATCCTCTCGATGGAGCCGGTGGGTCAAGCCCTCCAGCATATGCACATCTGATCTAATTTTGACTGCTACTTATTGACTCCGCCTGGGGGCTAAGAACAAGAACGGCTGCCATTGACCTAACAAGGCACGTCCAGCTGCAGTACTGCGCAGCAGGTCCACACATTTCTCCACGGCGTGTAGAGAAACATGGTCCGATTCCCAGACTGGGCCGACTTTCCTTTTTTTTTTCTTCTTCTTCTCTTTTTTTTTCTTCTGTAGAAAAATTGCCGCGTACCCACTTAGGTAGGTAAGGCGAGTGCCGATACAGCGTGCAGCTCAATATTTCTGTTGGCCGAGAAAGACAGCTTTGCCATTCGATTTGGAGGTGAGCCCAGCCATAAATCGTCGACAGGCGTCTGCTATTCCAGATCAGGCTGGCGGGGGCGGTCGGTTTACGGATACAGGCGTTCATTACGGGGTCCGCGGCTATATTCCTCCAACCACAACAGCAGTATTCGACTACCCCGGTCGCGCAATTTGGCACTGCCAACCAACGTGCATGAGAAAATGTGCCAGCTGGAGAGAATGGCCAGATCACGTTGAGGCAAGTGAGAATCTATAGTATCAACTGGATCTGTGTCTAGAGCCCCAACACAACTTCGTCTTCCCTCGGCATCTCTCGATTTCTCCTCAGGCTTAGCAACTGAATACTTCCCGCACACTTTTCCCAGCTTAAGTTACAACCTGCCACAATCGTAGAGTAAAGACCTCTCTGTGCATCCTCAACATAGCTCAGTCCGCGAATCATCATGTTAGCCCTGGTTGGAGCTTTGGGAGGCCTAATAACGGTGACTTACATCTTCCTCTGGGCACTCCTTCACCTCACCCAACTTGCAAACGAGCCGCCGACCGTCAGTGCGTCTATCCCTTTTATAGGACCGATACTTGGAATGATCAGGCACAAGTCCCGGTTTCACGCCCACGTCAGAGACAAACTCGGCCACCCTATTTACACCCTCCGCCTTCCGGGGGTCCGGATGTACGTGGTCAACGCGCCAACCCTCATCCCCGCGCTGCAACGGCTATACAGGACCCTCAGCTTTGCTGCAATCGAGGCTCAAGCTGCTACAGGCATCTTCTTGATCAGTAAACCCGCCAAGGATGTCATACGACACGGCCTGATGGAAGATGACAGTTACACCGGAACATTTGCTGCTGCGCTCTATCCGGCTCTGAAGCCAGGTGCAAATCTGGATGATATGAACAGGATTGCGGTGCGAACCATTGCGTCTTCCCTGGAAAAGCTTCAAGCGGACGGCTCGCAGACCCGTAACCTGTTTGACTGGGTTCGCGATAATATCGTCTTGGCATCTTCAGATGCTGTGTACGGCCCACACAACCCACTCCGCGATCCTGAAGTCCTGCAGTCATGGTAGTAAGTAGGATCTATTACCCCAGCTCACTGCAATTTCCCTCACACAGCGCTACAACTCTGAGGAAGACTTGTAAAAGCACGTGTTAACATATACAGTCACTTTGAGCCGAAAATTATCACGTTCGCCCTGGGGCTGTTCCCGCGATTCTTTGCCAGGGACGCTTTCAAAGGCCGCCAGCGCGTAACAGAAGCGTTCATCAAGTACTTCAAGGCCGGGCACCACGAACAAGGCTCGGCTCTGGTCCAAGCCCGATACCAGCATAGCTCGAGCTTCGGACTTACCCCTGAGGACATCGCCGGCGCCGAAGTGGGCGGTCTATTTGCCGTCGTTGGCAGCACAGCGCCCGCGTGCTTCTGGTTGCTGTACCATCTGTATTCAGACCCAGATTTGCTCGAAGAGTGTAGGGCGGAGGTCTCGGCACTTGTGGAAGAGGACCGTCAGCAGCAAAATCTTTCGACCATCGACATCACGTCCGTTAAGAGCAAATGCCCGGTGCTGCTCTCGACGCTCCAGGAGGTCTTGCGATACCGACACATCAGCGTGTCCGCCCGTGTGGTACTCAAGGACGAGCAGATACTCGACAACAAATACCAGTTCAAGAAGGGCAGCACGCTCATGATTCCCGTGGCCGTGATCCATTCGGACCCGGAAGCTTGGGGTCCCACCGTTTCTGCATTCGACCACCGACGCTTTCTCCCGGAGGAACAGACTGGCAACAGCCACGGCAGCATAAGCAAAGGAGGCCCAAAAAAGAAGGCAATCCCGAGGAGTGCGTATCGCCCTTTCGGTGGGGGTCATGTCCTGTGTCCTGGTAGACACTTTGCTACCACCGAAATGCTAGCGTTTGCGGCGCTGATAATTTTGCGATTTGATATCGTTCCTGCAGCGGGAAGAACTTGGAAGGCTCCCACCATTGAGCAGTCGCCGGCGGCGGCGGCGTTTCCAGTCCCTGACGACCCGATACCAGCGGAAATCTCGCCGAGAGATCGCAGTCGGAAGTGGCGCGTAGAGCTTGTAGAATCAGATCGTGCTATGGGTATTGTGACGGAGGATATGGATGCTCAGGCATAGACAGAGGACAGGCCGCTGAATGGACCCTAGAAACAAAGGCTGTGGGAATAGAAACAGCTACCGCGCCTCTAGTGCTAAAATAGATTAGAGAAGGGTCTTATATGCGCTTCGTAATCCATACTAGCTTCTCCCTTAAATAATAATACTAAGGTTATAATCGTTTACATATTTGTTTATATCTATATTCATTTATCTTTCTCTACCGTCCTTTATTATAGTTTACTATTGCTATATTTTCTCTTAATCCGTATAAGGAGAGTCTTTTCCCTTATAAATAGTTGCTGTTTTTAAGCTGTAAATATAGCTATAAATGCTATAATAGTTTCCTTTATATAATAGAGACCGTTTAAAAGCCTAGCACTTAATATTATATAGTTGTCGTTATCTATCTACTCTAGTCTAAGGGCTATTATTTTGCTCTCTTACTATTAACAGCACTATATAATCTTAGGTGCTAGGCTTTTAAGCATTCTCTATTATATAATAAAAGTTATTATAGCTTTATTGCTAAATAAATTGATTAAAAAATGATAATCGCTTAAGATTATACAATGCCGATAATAGTACTTTAATATATATAGTTTTTGTTAGAATAGCTCTAAAATATAAATATAATCGCATATACAGAGAATCTATAATAGAAAAGACCTCGATTTCTCTAGCTATAACTAGGTCTATACGGACTTAGGAGGGGACTAGATATAAGTAGAGAAGGGGTGCACGGGCGCTTCTCGGCATATATGCAATTCGTATAAACTTGCTTAAATTATTATTCTAATATTTAGACTATTTAAATTTTTTTATTGCTTATATATAGAAAAGTTAATATAGTAGTACTAAACCTATATTATAAAAGAAGACTTCTTCCTTTACTTTCTTAAGGCATTTATAGCTATAATAATAGAACGAAATACCTGCTTAGGTTTTAAAGCAGCTAGACTTACTATATTAGATTATCCTTAATTTTATTAAATTCCTATACCCCCCTAGTTTAACTACTCCTCTATAGGTTTCTAAGACTCCTAGGACTATAAAGGAAGCTTCTAAATAATCCGAATTTATTAAAAAAAAGATTGCGAATTATTAAAATAGCTCCTCGACCTCGATTTTAGATATAATAGACTAGATAGCAAAGGCTATATATAAGGTAATATATCAGGTAGCCCTTTTAACTAAGAAGTATAACCGGCTTTAAGAGACTAACTATATCCCTAGTAAGCGTCGTAGGATTAAAATTAAGCAACTATAATCTAGAGGATTACTTACGATAGATAATTTATAAGTTCTTCTAGAGTAGAATAGTAATAACGAAGCTATAGAGACTAATAAAGGCGAAAGCAGTCGTCTTTAGAAGAGGGCTAGAATAGGTAAATGTCGGTATAGTATCTGCAGTAGGACTAGATTTAATACGCGAACCTATTAAACTAATACAGAAATATCTAATAAAGAGGATAATAGCTAGTTTTAATATATTTTAGTTTACTATAGTTAAATTATTTCAATTAGCATATTAGGTATTAGTAAAAGTAATCCGTTAACTTAAGGAACCCGTTAACTTATATAATACGTTATAACTAAAAGAGGCTTATAGAGAATATTAGACTAAGCGCTAAAGAGTAATAAAGGAACTTTTCAAGTAGGATTTAAAGGATTTAAATAGTAGAGGATTCTGATTTAGATTTAAATTCGGTTTTATTTTTATTTCATTTTTAATAGTAACGATTGCAGATAATCGGTTTAGAGAAAGGAAATAATTATAGATTTACTTTAGCTAACTGCTCTGCTATTATACTATTTGCTTAATTTAAATATAAAAAATAAGTATAATAAAGAACCTATTTATTAATACTATTTTAGAAGGCAGTTAGCAGCTAGTAGCAGAATAAGGC
>MUZK01004095.1:0-23493 GCA_003013055.1 Juglanconis sp. DMW523
TATGTAAAGAGCGTATTTACATTGCGAATCAAATAACGCGTCTGCTTGCTGCTCTGGTCGTCAGTTAGGATATTTTTGCTTAGGATTTCCATATTCGTATGTTTAGGATATGGACGGAATTGTCACCGAGGCCTTCAGTGTCTTCTTCTTTCAATACCTCACAATCATGCCGATGAAATAGAACTCGACACAGCCCAATTCAAGGGTATCAATATTCAGTACTAACCATTCGCAACAGACATTATTAGATGCAGTATCAAAAAGTATGAAGCCCGACCCTCCCGAAAGGTTCACTTGGAAACCTGAGATACAAGGTCGAGAATAGAAATAGAACGCGTCTCATCATGGCCCACCTAGTCCCACCAATCACCACTAGCACTCTCGACTACTTGAACATCCTCCCCCTTGAATTCGGGGCGGTAGGACGTCCAACGAGATAACCTCGAACGCTTTTCCTCCACTCTCTTCTCTTTGCTCTCGACCCTCTCCAGATTCGACACTTTCAGCATCCCCCTTTCCGACGCCTGGTCCGGAAGTCTTCTTTCCATCCTCACCGGAGCTATTCCAACCGTCCCAATTCTTGCCTTCCACGGTCCTTTGGCCTCCCGCGGGGACTGGGGCTCGTAGTCTGGAGAACGCGCCTCGCTGATCCGTTTGGCGCTCTCTTGTCTTACTTTGGCCAGCCATGCGATGGAGACGCGCTTCATGTAGACATCTCGTAAGCCTCGAAGGTGGAGCACCCCACGAGTGCAGGCTAGGACTGTGTCCTGATCTGGCGGCCAGGCAAAGGTGGAGGGAGCGCGTCCTCGATTCTCCGGGATGGGCGTCCAAGCCGAATTTTGCCGACGCTCTCGTCCGACATTCGTGAATCCGATGACAGGGTTGAGGTCATTACGGATGGCTTTGTCACGTGCACACAGGTATTCCTTGTCATGGCCGGTCTGGCGGGAGGCGTTCTCAAGGAGCTGTATATCGATGACGCCCGCGAGGTCAACCTCGTAGTGAGCCCAGAGGGTGTCGGCGTCATTCCTCACATCCCAGAAGCATTTGGTGATGCCTGGGTCTTCCAGGATGGATTTGAGCGTTATTCCTGATTCACAGACTGTGTCGAATACGGAAGAACCAAGGGTGGCGACGTCTATGATGTGTATTTGTTGCAGCTGGTGAACGAGTATTGTGATCAGCGAGACGCTTCCAAGCCTGCAGAGGTTCTCGCCTTCCAGATCCAGGTAGAGAGTGCAACGAGGCGGGATCGAGGAGAGGAACTCTCGGAGCTCCCTCGTGGAGGAAATCAAGCTGGCGGTGAAGACGACCATCTTGAGTCCATGTGCATAGCACGGTCGGGAGGCGTCTAGGGACGTAAATGTCCGGGAGGTGCAACAGCATCTAGGATGGATTTGTAGGTCCCTGAAGGATGCGAATAGGTCCCAGCTGTTTTAACATAGAGTTGATGTTGAAACGGATTGGGAAGTTAAATGGTTGACCAAGACCCCAAGATTGTAATGTACCAAATTCTCAACAGCTTGAAATCCGTCACATAAACCTAAAAGGTCAGTGGACGGGGAAGTTGGAATTACCCTACTCAGTGCAAAACTGAACACAAACCCTTCCAATAGTAGTTGTTTTGGAGAAACCTCGCCTGGAAAATCTCGACTGGAAAGATAATGTGCATTTTGGATTCCACCCCTGCTTTGATAATCTGCGGAGAGCTTTCCCATCGATGAAGCCGTACGCAGTCGGCTACCTAAGCTGGCCCACAAACCAATGATCCGCCAAGTTGCTGTCTGAGGTGTAAAGGCAAATGTTATGATTCACGGGTGAGTTTCGTGATCGACAGCATTTCACTACTCCGGCGTCCGCTCACTTACGTGGCAGCTTTGTTGGTCTCATGTCGGATCTCTGCAAGTGATGGTTGCCGAACCATGGCTTTCACTTATGCTTTAGAAAGAGACCCCCGGAAAATAGAAAGGGGGTCGGCCCATGACATTTGGGACGAACAGCTCGGACCTCGTAACGGAGAATTTCATTTGTGGCCTGTGCAAGTCTAACCCTGCAGTACTATAGAACAAGCAAAGAGTACGCTCTGCTCGCGAAAACAACATGCGCTATGCCTTGGTATCAGATACAGGGCCGCGCCATCACCCCACGCGCTCCGGATTGTTCCAATTGATACTTATACGGAGCCAGGTGTGTCTTTACCTCCTGCCTCTCCCGCCGCCGCCTCGAGCACCCCCACCTCCAGATGACATGGCTCCAGACCTCCCCTGGCCTCCTCCTGAGTTGTTCTTTGCGCCCTGCCCGACGCGTCCTTGACCGGCCTTCAAACTACTAACCTTTTGAGTCACCTTATTGCTGGCGGGGTTGATAATCAAGTTCGCTAGGGCAATCTCAACAAACTGCCTTGCAAACACTAGAAAGTTTTCCGGTCAGTACAGTACTGTGGTATATTGACAGTGTCTCACGATACCAAGGGATCTTTGCCTGTTTAAGGAGCGGATAACCTCCAGAGACATTATGCTCGGAACATTAGATGTAAAAAGGGTACTCACTAGTACCGACCATGCCCTTCGGCTTGATGGACGTCTTGGACACAAGGAAGTCCGTCACAGCGGCAGCCAACCCGACGGCGATGGTCTTGGGTATTCGTTGTTTCCAGGGGAGCTGTGTTCCAACCGCGATCTTGACTGCTGCTACCGCAGCGGCATCAAGACCCACCTTTTTGACCTGGTTCAGGTCCACGCCTTTCGTAAGTCTCTCTTTGAACGTTTTGTACCAAGCGTCATCCATGTCTGCCGCGCCTTTGTACGAGTATGAGCCACCTGTAGAATCCTCCCTCTTTTGACTGTCCTTGGCTCGGGGACGAGTTCGTGTGTGCGACCTTCGCAATTCATTTGATGATCTCTGAGACTTCAAGTCTCGTCGTGTCAAGCGAAGATCTGCTGAGCCGGCACTTGATGATCTCTGTCGACCACTTCTTCGAGAGAGGCTTCGTGTGCGGGACAAATCCTGTCGCTCGCGAGTTGCGTGCCAGTCCTCGGATGTCTCGGAAAGTACTGGCGAAAGGGGACGGCGGGTTGAGTCCCGTCGAGTTTGAGAGTGGGACGAGTTGGAGTAGTGGTGTGACCTTCGTTGCGAGCGGCCACCGTGGTCGCGAGACTCACCAGTGTCGCCTGCGCTGGATGACGTGGAATCTGAGCGGTGTCGATGGGACGAAAGCCTGTGTCGATCGTGGTTGCTTCGATGACGCCTCATGTAGTCATCCTCGCGTTCTCGTCGTCCCTTGGCCTTGCTGGACTCTGGCTGACCTGAATACTGTCCGCCCTGGAACGAAATGTCTCGGTAGTCATCGTCGTCCACAGGAAGATAATACTTGGCTTTTGGGTCGTAGTCCGAGTCGCTGTCTGTATCCTGCCAGCTGCCGTTGCTCCCCTTTTCGGCGTCATGTTTGGGCATCTCCTCTGATCCGGCTTGTTTTGGTGGTGGCGCCGGATATTGGCCCTTTGGTATATTTCGCTGCGCGAATTGTGGTGAAGTAGTCGCAGAAGAGCCTCCATAACCACTGTCCAGAGAGTCTTGGTCGTAGCGATCGTGCTTGCCGCGGAAGCTGTGGCTATGTCGACGAGTCCTAGTACGACTGTTCTCTTTATTGTCCCCCTTGCTGCGATCGATTCCATCCGGGGCCATGTTCTAAAGGGAGAGAAAGGGCTAAACCGTATATGATCGTGACATGGCGAACATAATAGTGAATGGTCAACAGCCAGGTTAGAGTCTGGGCGACGAGAAGACTCGCCTAGAAGACTAGATAACCTGCTAAGATGAGGTTGGTTGGCTTCGACAAGTAGATGGGATGATACCTCTGATAAAGCCTGATCTTCGCCACCCTTGCGGCACCAGCCGCCAATGACGTGAACTAAAGCAAAGGGTGTTTGGCCGTCCGTTTAGACTTTGCACTAGGAGCATCTTCTTTATCCGTCAGTGTCTCACTTGTCAGTATCGAGCTGCCATCCTTGCTAACCCATGCACGATGACATAGCGGAGACCAGTCGCTCAGCTCTGATACCACAGTACAAACCAACAGCGTAGTTCTCTAGTGCTTTGGCTTTCCCTGGATCGTCGTTTTTGGATCCTCACAATTGACTGTTGTCTTGTCCACTCCATAGCCCAGCACGAGTGGCGGAACGACTTTGGAGTTGGATGTGTGTACAGACAAAATATTCATACAGCCGACTTCCGGGTCTCGTAGCGTCATGCCGCGGCGCTGTCGAGGTTTACCATTCCTTCTTGCGTACGAAGTACCATAGTAGTACGTGCAGGGGCAAGGCAGCGCCGCGCCGGCGTTGACAGTTGACATAAGACAACGGCCGACTCTCGCCAGGGATGCCTTGTCGTATTGGACTCCGGAGGTGTAGTAGTTCTACATCAACATTTATTCGCTCGGAGATGTCGCGGAGTCCTCCTTGCGAAGGAAATTCTCAAAATCATAGGCAATGATGACAACGCGCTCAATGGTACATGTTCTGGGAGAAAACACTCCCATCATACCATCGCACTCAAGAACAATCAAAACTCGGACCGGTCAGAAAATGGACAGTACCGCTTTCATGCTGGTGGTCAGTCCTCAATTGTGAAGAACAACAAAAAGAGTCTCGTTTTGGGCGAAAGCTTTTACTCGTGGCAGCCATACCAGCTGTGTGTTCTAGGCTGTGTTCCGTCCTATAATAATTAGAGAAAAGAAACGGGGATTGGTCGCGTCTAGCTGTGAGGTCCAGCGATTTAACAACGTTGCTCATCAAGGAGGTCTTCCGGGGAATTCCGATTCCAAGTACGCATAGCTCTATACTGAAGTACTTCAAAAATTTGTAACCCGCCGCCTCAAAACTAACGGCTCGCCTTCGTCCGGGAATGTTACGAAATCCACCTTTTGCTGGAATTCCATCAGACCGTGGATAATGATGACATTTTCCTTGTACGCAACAACCAGCTTGTTCTTTCCTACGACCATAAGGGTAAAGTCCCCACCAACTCTTCAGAATGGAGGCACAAAAAGGTGTCGTGTGTAAGATGTCGATTCGGAAAGACTCTTTAAGCTGAGCGAGCAGATCCATCCATCCTGATCAAGAAATATCAGGCTGACCGGGACATGGCTAACACGGTCCCCACGCCAGCAGACAGACTTCGGAGCGTGCAGGACGCTGATAATGACACAATTTCCGGTCGAATACTGTCTGTCTTGAACGTCAGGAAAAGTGTGCTTTTGGAGGCGGTTTCCGCTTGCAAGACTCGGATCAGAAATTCAGCGTCTGGGCGGGAAATCCAGCCGCCTATTGACGGTGCTGAGAGAGATCTCAGCGGAACGTCGGAAGCCAAGTCGAAAGAGATGCCTGCGACATTTGTCTCCCTCTTTAGCCCTGTCCAGGAGTGAATGTGGAGCCGTTCCCCATCAACGAGTAGAAGAAGAGAACGGTCAACGGGATGATTCGCCCAGGTTGAGAGCCCATCCGAGTATTTACTCGGGATTATGTGCTCCCCATACCAGAGATCCTCGCCGGCTTTGTTGAAATGAGCACAGCCGTTCCGTCTGGTTTCGTTATTATCTGCATGACCGAAGCTTGTGCTCTATGGTCCAAACGACACTCTTCGTAGTTCGAGTAGCTTGTTCCGGCTCGAGGCGACATGAATCGAGTGATAAGACACCGCAACGATCTATCCACACTGACGAGACATCTAGACTGGGCATTATACTCCAGATGGCTGATTCTGGCCGGGTGAAATTTTGCTTCAAGAACCATATCTCCCTTCCGTGTATCATGGATGGTAATCGACCCATCTTCCCTGCCACAGAAGAAAAACTGTTCGTCAAAGGACCGCGCCGGCTGGTATGAGCTGCTTGATGTTTCCATGAGAGACTCCTCCTGATCGCTAGAATTGTCATCCATTGAATTCTTCCGCAGAAGAGCAGGAGGCTCCCATACGTTGCATGACCGTCCCCGAACATCATGGAGACGGAGGCTATCAGAGGAGAAGATGATGTTTGTGGTCACCTCATTCAATGGGTTTATACGGTAAAGAAGCCGAAGCGTGTCGAATGCAAACAAGGAGATCCCTCCTTCAGTATCTCCAGCTGCGAGTGTCCTTCCGTCTGGTGAGCTAGCCAGGATCCGTGCATGAAGATTGTAGGCTACGTAGGTATTAACTAGAGAACACCATGCCGTAACGGCATTTTCTGTACCGGCCTAATATTCTGAAGCATCTCTATCTTGTCGATCCTAGGACAATGAAAGTATGGCCCTAAGCTCTTCGCGTCCTCTGGCACGGACCTACCTAGGAGGTATGCACGAGCCCAACACTTGATTCCAGCCAGTCTGATCATGTTGTCTGGCATCTAGACGAATATTAATTTGAGTCGCGTAATCAAGTGTTGGGCATACGTACTACTCAGCCCACATTCAGACTCCCATGCTGTCGCCGACCTAACTAGTCAGGAACATGATCAAAATTTATCTGATGCAGTACTGGTACGTGTAGCGAGCCCCCCCTCCTGAGCCGCCTTGTCTACTAGGAGGTTCTCCGTAGTACTGTTCGGTCACGCTTACCAGAGGTGGTGGCGCCAACACCCGCGGATCTCGCGTATTGTGATCCGGGATACTGGGGGCACGTCACGAAGGGAACGCTGCGGAGACGTCCAGTGATCGGACGAACTACTCAGAGTTACAATCGAGTTAGAAATTGCACATTTTGTACGCAGTTCCGAAGGCCGCTGGTCTCCTGGAGATCCGTGCGCTGTTCGTGTGCAGCATTGTTTGGTTGACGTGCTGGCGTGCAGGCATAGCCCTATGGTTTGCATCTGTAGACCAGCGATCTCAAGGAGCCGTCTGAGGAGCCGAGATCCCCAGCCCCGGGCTACTTGTCTGATAGAAAATCTCTCCGTTGAAGAGTCGTAACCCTATTCAATAACTAGATTAACTGAATATGTTAAGTGGGTCGTCAGTCTAGTCTTAATCACCCCCTCTAATTATAACTAGGTCCTCCTAATGAGAGATCAGTCACCTTACTTTTCGCGGAGTCTCTAGTCGACTAAGCAGTCACCCAGTCTTAATACCTGTAGCCTTAATCACACCGGGTGTATATGGCTATGAATGACTAGGTACATGTAACTCTACTCCGTTTCTTGTTTGGTCACACGTATGGCATTTCTGCTCGGCGTGCCGCGTCACTGGCCAGCGCACGAACCTGAACAGGTCAGAAAGCCGTAATTTCAGATTCAAGATTGCAAAGAGAAAGACTGCTTCCACCGGCGAACAATCAAGGTACATCGGGATGTCTCGGCAGCATGACCGCCTTGAGGTTGGCGCGTTCTGTAGGGGAGGATTCATGGGAATTGAGTTGTTTCTTATCTTCGCCGGCTACAATAATCCTACAAGTCTCGCTTCACTATGGGATGTTATTAGAATTCTGGTATTCTATAAATTGCTTGAATACAGACATTTTTTCCGCCACGATCATCGGAACATTATATTGTTGTTGGCAACTCGGGCATTTTCGTGAGAGCTTTTGCGCCTTCCACAAGCGGATCCATCATCGCAACGATTCAGCAGAGATACGTTCAAGTATAGAGTGGTTGAAAGCATCTCGGCCGCTCACCATGCAGACAGATCAGGAGAGGCTGAACAGCCTGGTGGTGACAGTTGCTGTTCTCACATCGTTGTCTGGTATGTGCTTTCCCGGTTACCTGTCAAAGCTTTGCTACCTCGCGGTTGGTTTACATCGACGAGATGAAATTAATATCGCTTGACCAGGGCTCGCTGTGCTTATGCGGTCGATCATACGATTCTTCCTAATTTGAGACCCCGGGTGGGATGACTGCACTATTCCTCTCGCAGTAAATTTCACATTTGGGTACCTGACCGAGCTCGTAGTTAGTGGAGCGAACGGGATGGGCTTCCCGGTAACAACTCTTACACCAGACACCATGGTTAACTGTTTGAAAAACGTCCTCTCCATTGAGGTTACATACTACGTGATCGTAGGACTCGTCAAAACCAGCATTTTGTTCATATACCTCCGATTTAGTATCCAGCATTCTATTTATTCGACTGTCGCTCAAATCAAGAGTCCTCTATACCCACGTACGGGACTAATTGGTTCACAGCGACCTCTGTGATAAATATTATCACGGACATATGGATCCTCATATTACCAATGAAGACGCTGGCGTCCATTCAATGGCCCACAAGGGAGAAGATTGCACTCACCGGCATCTTTGGCACGGGCATGCTTTCCACAATTATGTCCATGATTCGCCTGTACAGCATCCACATTTACACGCTCCCCAATGATCCCTTCCATGATGCTATACCGGTACGTACGCGCTGGTCCCTCTCCCTTTCCGCCTCTCCAGCTCTGCCTCTACGTGTCCGCCAGGGCCCAGTGGTCCGACGCACGAACTCCATCAGGTAAACCTCTGGTCTATGATCGATTTCAACGCCGCGATCCTGTGCGCCAGCATCCCAACCCTCAAGTCTCTGATCACACCCCGTCGTCTGCAGAGAGCTGCCTACGACAGGAGGTATGGGTACCAACTAGGCTCTGATCACACAGATGATTCCCGAATAAATCGCAACAAGCTCAGCACAAGGAACTGGAACTTGCACAGACTCGGAGACTCAGAACCAGGTACAATCAACCTAGCCCAGATCGCATCAGGGACTAGGAGGTAGGAGGACTACATCAGCGGCATTGAAAGGCGAGAATGGCGTGGACCTCGCAACTTCCGAATTGAAACAGGTAGTCTTACAAGCTGTCGCAATGATGGATTTGCGTCTCTCATTATTGTTAGCCACCTGATCACGGCATGGTGGGGCTTTCAACTGTTGTTTGGGATCAGTAGATGGCAGATAGCGTGCCAAGCCGGGGGGGATTCGAGTTGAGCACCTACCTATGTTAGCTTTCCAAGACACGTTGGCATATCGTGAGGTGTATATCTGATGAAGCCTATCAGTTCCTTCTGCCATAGTCCTTGCAGTCCAGCCTGTCTGGCTATCAAAAATCGCGCCGTTGGAAGCCTAAGGACTTGGCGCTGAGGAATTCGGCAGGTCCCTAATCCAACGTCACATTCTTAGCCCAGCTTCTGTTCATGGGACCGTGAGTTACTTTTTGTTGACTCAGTCGAAATCGGAATCTTGGCAGGCGGCAGACTTGATGTACAACATTTTCGGCATTAAAAGAAAGAGTTCTCAGGGAGATGAGAGGTGCTGTCCACAGTTCGTAGATGTTTGTACAATGGAGAAGCTATGGGATCTTCAGCTCCCTACCTTCTGGGATCATATCAAACTTGGCTCAATGGAGAGATACTCATCCGATGTTCGACTTCAAGGTCTCGGCCTAAGCCCCGAAGCCTGAACGGGAAGGTGACTTCAACATAATAATCATAAATTCGAGGTTGGCATTGTGTCCTGGCATCCCAACTCACATCACCGCCTTACCCTCTGAGAATTTCTATAAAAGTTTCTCTGTACCTCTCCCTTCTTGTGTCTAGACACTCGATTATAAGCGCCTCCAGGGTCAGACGGGACTGCCTCAACCTTGCCACGGTTCCTACCTTCGATACTACTATCACCACAGGCAGCGAGGATGAAGCAGCTCGCTCTCCTCTTTCTTTCCTCTTTCATCGGCTCCCTGGCCAATCCTCTCATACAGGATCGCACGGTTTCTTACGATGGATTTGGAGTTTTCCGTGTGCCCGTCGACGACGACGTGTCGAAAGTGGCCGGCCTCGTGGAGGATCTCGGACTAGAAACATGGAAGTCGATTAAGAAACCAGGGGCGTTCATGGACGTCGTCGTGCCCCCAGAGAAGCTCCAGGCATTCCAGGAACAGGTTGCAGGGATAGAAGGCGTCGAGGTGATGCACGAGAACCTCGCAGTGTCCATCGCAGCCGAGCAGGAACCTGCAATGACCCTTACGTCAGACGTGTCGCTGGCCGCGATCAACACCACATGGTTCACGGCTTACCATAACTACGCGGATCACTTGTCTTATTTGGCGAGCCTGGCATCACGGTTCCCGAATAATGCTGCGGTGGTGACTTCGGGGAACTCGCTGCAAGGAAATACGATAACAGGAATCCATATATATGGAAGTTCCGGTGGGGGTGTGAACCCGGCTGTCGTATTCCACGGCACTGTCCATGCTCGAGAGTGGATTACGACTATGGTATGTCAAACCCATTTGCAAGACCGCATTTGTTAGAAGGTTCTGATCACGATTTTCAGGTTGTGGAGTACTTCGCAGAAGCTCTCTTGGGAGACTATGCTACAGACTCGGCGATAAAAGCATTCGTCGACAAGTATGATTTCTACTTTTTCCCAGTGGTCAATCCTGACGGTGAGTTCCATGTCCACCTCTGAGGTTCCTCCCCTGTGCAATTTGCTCACGCGCAGAAGGTTTCCTCTACACCCAGTCGAACGACCGCTTGTGGCGTAAGAATCGCCAGACCACCTCTGGAAGCACTTGCCTGGGCCACGACATCAACCGCAACTGGCCGTATCAGTGGAGTGTCAGCGGCGGGGCGTCAACTAATCCTTGCGCTGAGGACTTTAAGGGCGCAGCTGCCGGCGACGCACCAGAAACCCAGAGCCTGGCAGCTAAGCTGAACTCCATCAAATCCTCTCAGGGCTTGAAGCTCTACATCGACTGGCACTCGTACTCACAGCTGTTCATGACACCTTATGGCTACTCTTGTAGCGCCCTTGTCGCCAACAACGCCGAATACCAGTCTCTCGCAAGTGGGGCCTCGGACGCAATCGCATCGCTGTTTGGCACACAGTTCACATCGGGACCGATCTGCAGCACCATATACCAGGCTACTGGGTCTAGTGTTGACTATGTCGCGGACGTTTCCAAAGCTGATTATTCTTTCACTGTGGAACTCCGCGATACCGGTCGGTATGGCTTCGTGCTGCCGGCAGCCCAGATCCTCCCGAGCGGCCAGGAGGCGTTCGAGGGAGTTAAATTCTTATTGCAGAACATGCAGTAAAGGTCACGAGAGAGAAGCGCTCCATCATCTGTGGGTTGACGGATGATTTCTATTTTTGTGTCACGTAGCAGAACACATGCATTGGATCAGCTTGCGATCTGGATATGTATCTCTATGCTTGTTTTGACTGTGTTCAGGGGCTTGATTTTGTCATTTTCCAGAAATTATGGCCCTTCAAGTGCGCTATTTTAAGCAATCAGACTTTATGGAATAACTCATGTCTCATCACTGTGCTTGTTGCGCTCGATATTCGCATGTTGTTGACATGCGGCTGTCAAAGGGCTTGTCACAGGCTCTAATTTTAGTATTGATTTGTTCCATTCCCAAGGGTATATTCATGAATGTTATAAACTGGTCATATGTAAATCGTGTTCCTTTCCGGCAATCTCAAAAGTCGAAAATGTTCGTCCCCTGCACTTGTCTCCTGAGTCTTAGTTATAAGCACCACTTAGCTCCGAAAAGGGGCTTCAAAACATTCGACTACCTATACTTCCGGATCACCACTATAACCTGACAGGCCAGAACTGCCGTGATATGATCTTGCAACCCATAGCCATTCATGACACCCATTCGCCTGGCAGAGACAGAGACCTGGGGAAATCTACCTACACATGGCTTGTGGGTCATTTCGCGTTTCCCATCTCTCTCGCTGCCACCAGGTTGTCGTTTCCTTTTTTGTCCCCAAACATGAGTAATGTTCAGGGTAAGCGTGAGGATGAGGAATGTCGATTAAGCTGGAGATGAAGTCCCTCCTGTTGAGCCAATGAAAATATACCATGTTTTCGAACGCCACAACCCTTGGGGGCATGTCATGTGCCTTTTGCTCCTCTAGATACGGGGTGGTCGCATGTAGTGTAGCATAGTGGAAATGAACGCACAGGACGTCTAGCTCACGGAGATATGGTCGAATAGGTAGCCAGGTATATATGGACGGCTGACAATAGATGGAGGAACTTAGTTGGATTTCACGAAAACTGAGATGTCGAATAAAAGCTATCCGACAAATGGCCAAGATGTGACAACATGGAAACTGGACCTTGTCTGTTGGTTGCTGTTACATCTTATAGCCTCTGGCATTAGTGAGGACCCACCAAGGAGGGGTGACAGGTTCCAAGGGAGGCCTTATATCACACTAACAGGAGGTAAAACAATGGGACAACACATGTATGCCAGAGGGCAGGTTTGAAGGGATGCCAGTTTTGTACAGGGATGGAATTGTCCTCATGATATCAGAAGCTCGGAGACAGTGTTGCGTACAGGCTCCGAATCTAACATCTTGTTGCCTACTCTATGAAAGCAATCATTGCCAAACGTTATCGTGCAGTCTACCCCTTCACATGATACATACCCATTATACCTTGATGCCGCTCCTGCCAGGCTGCTGGGCAATAAGGCTGAGAATCTACCCAGTATCCAAACAGGCCCATTAAACTAGACAGATAAATCTCCAGACCCCAGTTCATAGTTCCAGATTCCTCCAGACACCAAGCCCATCCAGGAGCCTGTGACAGTATGCAAAGATACCGCTCCTCCAGATTCGCTTATTCGGCATCCTGCTCATCGACCAGGTTGACCGAGCGCTTTTCACTGTCCACTCCTGCTGATCAAACGGCCCTTGCGGTGGAGTTGTCCCTCTTGCTCGCCGCACGCTCACGGAACTGCATCCCTTTGGCGCGCTCGCGGGCCTCGAGCTCGGAGACGTGGGCCGCATCGGATGCGCTGCGATCCTCCAGCTTCCCGGCCTCCTTCCGCGTGTCGAGCAGGTTGTAAGAGGTACGTTTCGCATTTCCCTTGCCTGTTGCTCTCGCGGTGTTGTTGTTCTCATTCCCTTTGCGCTCCTCAAGCTTGATGGCCTCCCTCTCGGCGACATAACCAGGATCAGACACAGTGCGGTCCGCCAGCTCGCTCTCCCCTCGCATGTCGATGAGATTGAAAGAGCGCTTAACGTTGTTTGCCGCAGAAGCTGCTTTGGCTGCCCTCACTTTTCTCGCGGTGCTGTTCTGCTGTTTCTTTCCGCGCTCTGCGAGCTTGACACCCTCCGCCCGGGCCTCAAGCTCGGCGAGATAGGCGGCGTCAGAGATGGCACGCTTCTTGGGGTGAATTGTTCTCGCAGTGTTATTGCTCTTCGCCTTGCGCTCGTGAAGCTCGACAGCATCAGCCCGGGCTTCGAGCTCGGCAAGGTAGGCTGTGTCAGCTACGGTGCGCTTCCCAGGGTCTGTTGTTCTGGCAGTATTGTTGCTCTTCGCCTTGCGCTCTTGAAGCTCGACAGCATCAGCCCGGGCTTCGAGCTCGGCAAGGTAGGCTGTGTCAGCTATGGTGCGCTTCCCAGGGTCTGTTGTTCTGGCAGTATTGTTGCTCTTCGCCTTGCGCTCTTGGAGCTCGACAGCATCAGCCCGGGCTTCAAGCTCGGCGAGGTAGGCTGCATCAGCCACGTTGCGGTCCTCAACGTCGCGGACATCATGTTGGGTCAAACTAGCAGACCTCTGCTCAACGGAACCTGCCGTGGGCTATTATTATGTGACATGTCAGCTCTGTAGGACTGGTCACAGTGGGCCAAGATCATTTCTGTGGGTCTTACCAGGGCGTTGGCCAGGCTTGTAAGAGCAACAAGGGCGTAGGAGAAACGCATAGTAACGAGTGTGAATATGCAAATGCTCACGAAGAAAAAAAAAGAAAAGTATGTATGGAACTGTGTAGATTGATAAAGAAAGAAATTTTATCACAGGCCTGCTGAGTGAGTGGAAAGGCTATTGCTCGGGGGTCCTCAGACGAGATTCCCTATGGAGATCATCCACTATTTAAGGTCGACCCATCTTTTAAAGATTTAGACATCCCCCACAAGTATCACTTTCTAACTAGGAAGCCTCCCATACAGGAGACGTCTGACGGTACTCGGAACCAGGCTGTGAAGCTGCCCAGATGTTCGGGTAGACATCTGGGATATTAACTGTGGAACCTCAGCGCATTTCCTCCGACCTTCTCGTAGAATTTCCTGGAATTTAGCCTTGAATTGTCTCTCAAACTGCGTCAGAACCAACTTGACTCGCTTGGGATCGACAAGGCTGCTGGTGAGGTTTTTTTGATGTTTGGCCAAGGGAGGGGGGCCCCTGGGTCCAGCCAAGACCGGATCGCTTGGATATTCCACCTGCAGCGAGACCCGCAATTGTGGATCTCGTCGACCGGTTTATCACGCATCCTGGGCAGGTTCCGACATGAGGCTGTCACAGATCCAGCCCTCCTGTTTGAATGGCCCGTGCTGCCAAGGCGGTCGCTCGCTATAGGATCGTTACATTATGCTTAATTTTGAGTCAGCGGCACGGTAATCTGGTTCCTGCGCAGGCGATCAACAGCCCACTCCACTTCTAAGGCAGGTCGAGACAAGGCTGCGTAATGTGGATCGTGGAATATCCCCATGGGCCACTTGGCGGGCTGGGAAGACCGGATGATCGAAAATACCATGTACCATGGTACGTTGCAAAATTAATCAATCTGCGAACTGACAGATCGCCTTGGCCGATCACAGGTAAATGAGGAGTGTCGGATCTTGAAGTCGTCTGCGACCGAGCACCTACCAGATACCCCAAGGCACGTCATTCTCGTGGTGATCTGTACATGCTCTGTTCAGATACCTATAGTACACACGTTTCTCCCGTCTCGGTGGGCCAACCCTTGCTTATCCATCTCGTGTCTTCTCTACATGGTGCATACTTACCATGATAGTACTACGCAGTAGCTTTATTGAGACCCACACACCTTATCTTCCACCTTAAACATGAACCGTCATGGAAGCGGTGCCAGAGGGGTGCAGACGGGGGTTTTGAAACCGCTTTCAGCATCCCCCGACGGGGATACAACGTGGCTGAGCCCGCATCGAAAGCTCTGCTCCGTGGCCACTGATTGTGTGATTTTGAGGGGCCATTGATTGGCGCTCCCTTTCCCCATCTTGCCAACAATCAAGAATAGATGTAGCAAGACTGGATTCGCAGGTACTGAAACTCAGCGGGAGAGCCAAATTTCCGACGACAGAGATCTAAGCCCTGTGTCACCCACATGCGCTTATCGGGGCCGATAGACACGAACCATGATTTCATACTGACGAGTATTACCGAGCAAGATATTGATAAAAGTATGGGAGCCGAGCCTCCGGACCAGGCCTCCCTCGGGTTTGGGCCTGCAGAGTGCATAAGAATTTCCATTGACCATTATCATAGACAATGCCGCCAGTGGCTCTGTTACAATACTCTCCGGAACGGCGCTGGCATCTACCTTGGACATAAACTGTGGGCCTTCTCGAAGGAGGTTTCAGCGCTCAAGAATCCCCATATACGATGGTCGATGGACTGATTCTCGCGTACACGTAGATTGGCAACGATTTATGTCTATCCGAAGCTTATCCTAGCTCTCACAATCGATTCTGATTCATGGAATTTAGGTAATCAGCTAAAGACGCGACGGTAATGATGCTTATACCAAGGCCGCGCCCATATAAAAATAGCCACAAACCGGGGTAAACTTACCCCGCCGAACGTATTCTCCCATGAACATGGCCATCTCCTACCTACCTGTGGAAGGACTCGCCTCCTTGCTGGCCTGAAGGCTGCATCGCAAAGAAAACAGACACTCTGGTTGGCGGCCATCAAAGTGACATACTCGCAGCACCCACAGAGCGCGATATGTGGGTTGGGTGCTGCATGAGCATCTTCTGAGCCGGAGAAAAAGTGCAACCCGTCTATCTACAGACCGTGTATCTTATTCCATTCACATCATCCCCACTGCCCATGCTGCAACGTGAGACAGCTAATGCCGACACTTATGTGACAAATCCGAACACAGTTGGTGCTATCAATTTTCAATAGACGGGCGGGAAGAATGCATACACCATACCAGAGGGCTCTCACGTCGGACTTCCCAGGTTTCTTTGCAGGTCATTCCCTGAGTTTTTCCCGCAGGAGACTCTGCACGGTATTCGGAGAGTCTCTATAGAGCGAAATACGTGGGGCACTCTGCCGAGGGTCGTTGCCACTGTGCCACTCTTACTGGACTGCTGCAGGTCTATGGAAAGGTGGATCAAAGTTGCAAAATGGGAATTCTTCAGACCGGGAACACCCTGTACTTACATAGTACGCTTGGTGGAAGCGAGCAAACTCATCCGGACTGCGTAAGGGGCGAGCATACCTACCTCTAGGTATCACAATTTCTCGACAGTCAGTAATCAGACCTACGGCGCCAACCAATCCCAAGAGAAGCCGAATCGTTTTTTATCGCTCTTTTCACATATGACAGCTGAGAAGACGCCCCGAGTCTTGATTGTTGGCGCGGGAGAGGGCGGCCTCGTCCTGGTCCAAGATCTCAATAGAAACAGCATCTCGTTCACTTTGTTCGAGCGGGACGCCTTCGTCGACTCTCACCAGCACGGCTCAGGATCTTCAGTGACATAGCCGCGAGGCTTCAGTCCGCGGTTACACCTGAGTCCTGGACCGTGGTGAACGTAACCTGTGCACAGGTGAGGCTGGGCGAGACGAATCGCAACGTCACTGATGCCGGAGCGACGGGTTGGCTCTTTCTCTTGCCATATCTCGCAGAACGCTTCCAGCAGCGTCCCGATCAAATGTGCACCACATATACGACCGTTCATACCAAGGTCTCCGATCCAGTGTCGGGGACTCGATATGCTCAATATACATGGTCAGAAAGCGCGCATCAGCCTTGTAGAGACGATCAATAGACGGCCATGAACAAAGGTCAGCATGTGACAGGAAATCAAGGCGCGGTAACTAGGCATACATGGTAGCCAATGCCAGAATGTACAGTGAACTCACGGAGCCAGATCGCAGCAGCTTCCCGTGCCTCGGTGTGCCGAGTCTTCAAGGCTTTCACAACCACCAGTTGGCCAGGGAGATTGGAGTAATGAGCGGTGTACAGGCTCGCAGAGGCTATGGTCACAAGACTGTTTTGGTGGGTCACCGAGTATGTGTCCTCAGCACCCTGGCTGACAAGATACGCGGTCTGGCCGTCTTGAAGCCCGAGAAGAGGATCTTGTAGGGGGCCCGTCGCGGTCTGGAGCGTCTGGAGGACGATAGTCGCCATACGCTGCTTTTTGAATATCGATGGGCGTTCCCCGATGTCCTGAGAGCCTACCAAGGTACGTTTTGCTCCGCTACTAGCCGAGGCTCCTGACTCTGCATCCCGATAGAAGTTACGTAGTTAAACCTAGAATTCGAAAATCGGCGTCTGTACAGAGCTGAGTAGCTGCCAGACGCCAGGCTCGACGATATAGGACCGCAAGGCGGCAAGATGAAAAGTGACGACAGGTGCTTGCTGTGCTGGACATGGCAAGGATATGCTCGTGACTGGTAATCTAACGCCAGGCTGTCGCTGTTGGAATTGAAGTATATACGAATATCAATGGGGTCAGCACCAGCTACTCCAGGGTATTTGATCTCGTACGCAATGGATCGCGTTGTCTGAGTAATGGCTAACACATCTGCCTGAAGCCTTGGTACTGTCTCGCCGCCCGGGACGGATACAGCGCGGAGGTGATGTGTATTCTCAAAGGGCCTGACAAATATGCGGGTAAATTGCAGATTTGTTGCTGAAGAAAAATTTTGTGTGCCGAGGAGCGAAGTGGTGAGCTCCTTCAGTTTTACCTCCAGTTAGCTGACGTCGAAGAACGGCTGTGTGCTTTCTGTTGTCACTGAAGCCATAGCGGCAGATGTAGGTCACGTACTTTGGATTTATGACTTCCAACGCTGTCCTGTTTTCCCCGGATATTGGACAGTATCCATCTTATAATTGCCTACAGTTCCAACACTCCTCGAAAACCTTGGAATGCAGGTTCGCTGAGTGCTATCACTAACAACATCAGCGTGAGGTGTAGTGAGGCTCTACATATATGAAGCCTCTCATGTAGCGCATCCTATCCAATTTAATAAGCTATGCACGAGGGCACCAAGTATAAAAATTGTAGTTCCATTTTTCCAGGACGAGCTTCGAGAATCAAAATTGACGGGTGGAGAGGCACAAAGAAGACGTCAGATATTGGGTCGAACACTTTAGTTCTGCTCCTTGAATCAAGTTCGTTCGTTCTAAGAATGATATGACTATTGCGATTATGGTATTGAGTGAAAGGCCGTGAAAATCAAGAATTGTCGAGATGTTCTAGAATTTCGAGGACGGACTTCGTCGTTGAGATAGCGGGGGGGGAAGGGGGGTGTGGTTGTAGTTCGAGACCGCCCTGGTAGAGCTGCGGGGAGCTCCCCACAGCGGGGAGCGGGAAGCTGCAGCAAGGGTCCTTATCGCTGGCGCCCGCGACGTAAGGCTCGCCTGTATCGTGGTGGTCGACAGGGATGGCACAAATTCTTTTCTTACTAGTAGAAGAGGAGACAAACAATGAGTCAAGCTTGCGCTCGATATATATGAGCCACGATCGTGCCCCTCCTCCACCTTCCTCCTCTGCCACACTCAATTGACTCCAAGCCAATCGTCTCGCCCCGCTGACGACCTTTCACCCACTGCATATCACCTCCAATCGCTTCTCACCGAGTCTGGAGCCAGCACAAACGGCAACGACCATGGCTGCTAACGACAAGAAGGCCAACATGCTCTGGGGAGGCCGCTTCACTGGTGAGTGACATGTAGACATGGACTGTCCATTGAGCCATTTCTAGAGTGCCGTGGCAACCCAATGTCGGCAGAGAGCCCTGTTCCCCAACCGGATCTCCCAGAATTCCCAGCGCTGACTACCGTCTTCTTCCTACCCAGGCGGCCTTGACCCTCTCATGGAGCAGTACAACGAGTCCCTCTCCTTCGACAACGTCCTCCACAAGCAAGATATCCTGGGCTCCATCGCCTTCGCCCGTGCCAACACGAAGGCCGGCCGCCTGACCCAGGCCGAGTTTGAGAAGATCGAGGCCGGCCTGCTGGAGGTCGAGAAGGAGTGGGAGAACGGCACTTTCAAGATCATCCCCGGCGCAGACGAGGATATCCACACCGCCAACGAGCGCCGTCTTGGCGAGCTTATCGGAAAGGACATCGCGGGCAAGCTGCACACGGGCCGCAGTCGCAACGAGCAGATCGCCACCGACATGCGCCTCTGGCTGAGGGACGAGCTTGACAAGCTGGAGAAACACCTGGTCAGCTTTCTCAAGGTCATCTCCAAGAGGGCCGAGATGGAGGTCGACTATGTCATGCCTGGGTACACACATCTCCAGCGCGCCCAGCCTATCCGCTGGAGTCACTGGATGCTGAGCTACGGATTCTCCTTCGCCAACGATCTCGAGAGGCTGCGTGAGGTGCGAAAGCGCGTCAACAGGAGCCCCCTGGGCTGCGGCGCGCTGGCAGGCAACCCCTTCGGTATCGACCGGGACATGATGTCCAAGGAGCTGGGCTTCGACCAGCTGCTGTGGAACTCCATGGGCGCCGTGGCGGACCGCGATTTTGTCCTCGAGTTCCTGCAATGGGGTAGCTTCCTCATGATGCACATCAGCCGATGGGCCGAGGACCTGATCATCTACTCCACCGCCGAGTTCGGCTTCGTTCGGCTGGCCGATGCCTACTCGACCGGCAGCTCACTCATGCCGCAGAAGAAGAACCCCGACAGTCTGGAGCTTCTGCGCGGAAAGAGCGGTCGTGCGTTTGGCCACATGGCGGGCTTCATGATGTCACTCAAGGGCCTGCCTAGTACATACAACAAGGACCTGCAGGAGTCTGTGGAGCCTATGCTGGACCACGTCAAGACGGTCGGCGACAGTATCCAGATCGCCGAGGGGGTGCTGTCTACGCTGGATACGAAGCCGGAGAAGATGAAGGCGGCTCTGGACCCGTTCATGCTGGCGACGGATGTGGCCGACTACCTGGTGCGCAAGGGCGTGCCATTCCGGGAGACGCACCACATCTCTGGACAGGTGGTGGCGCTGTCAGAGAAGACGGGCACGCCGATGAACGAGTTGACGTTTGAGCAGATGAAGGGCGTGGATGCAAGATTCGAGGAGGATATCAAGGAGTCATTTGACTACGAGAAGAGTGTGGAGATGAGGTCGGCCAGGGGAGGCACCAGCAAGGCGTCCGTTTTGGAGCAAGTCAAGGTTCTGAATGAGATGATTGCATAAATATTTGATGCCTGGCAAGGCGTTACTGGGAAAAGTTATCTTCTGCTCTCTATCTGGGCTGGGATGGATGGGAGAGGGGGGGGAAGGTGTCGTCCATTCTTCGCAAGGCTGCCACATGTTGCAGTGCTCTACAATGTTTGGACTGAGGCACCTTGATTCAGGGGAAAAGAAGAAAAAATAGACTACCTAGGTACCTAGGTACTCTCGAAACCAACTCACTTTTTAAGCAGGGAGAGACCTGTCAAAGCACCTATACAGGCCTTGTCTTACGTAAGCGGTCGCCAGACGGCCCGGGCGCTAAATACACGCGTCTGAACGTCGCGAACGGGCACTAAACTGACGTCGAATCTTTTCGCGACGACAAAACACACCACCATATACCACTTACACGCTGGACCAATCTGACGAGGCTGATCCCAGACTTGCTGACGGGATTTGCAACCCGAGAATCCAATCACCAGTTGTGACACTACAGCGACGGAACTGTGTTCTCCGCGAACATGGCCGGTCTCGAGAACGAGAGGCTGGGCCTCGTATTTGGGAACCGCCACGACATCATCAACGGTATCCAACAAGCTGCTGGTACGTTGACGGCTCTGGCTCTCGCGGTGCCCTTAGGCCCACGAGGGAGGGTGGTGGCCTCATTGCGGAGCCATTGCATACTAACCTACCTACCTGCAGACACCCCCGAGCGCATCACCCTCTTCAACAATATCGCCAGCTTTGTCTTCGACGAGTACCTCTCCTCCGAGCCCAGCGCAAAACGCCGGCGCATAGATGGCAACATCCACCAGAACGGCTCAGTGGAGGATCATGGCATGCTGGCCCCGCCTCCGCAAGCTGCTCCTCCCCCCAAGACCTCCCAAACCTCACCAGTCGTCAGCAACGGCTCGTTGCTGATCGACATGGCCAATGCTGCGTCGGAGGAGGTGGTCCTGCTGGAGGTGAAGGAGGTCAGCGTATCTATACCCCAGCGGAAGAAGTATGACCTGTGCTTCACCAAGAACTATCTGTATACGAAGCAGGTGGGAACGTCCACACCTGTGCAGGGCATGGTGTACAAATGGAGCGACGTTGGTATGTTCCCCGTCCCTTGTCCCTTGAAATCCTGCTCGCGCGACCTGGCAATGGCTGACACGCATCCCCAGAATACGTCTTCTACGCGCCGATCCCCGAGAAGCAGCAACTCCAATACAACTACATTATCTTCCCCCGCAACACCGCCCTCTCCGCCACCAAGGGCTGGCCCCCCGTCGACTTCGAGCCCTTCCTCTTCACCGTGCCCACTACTGCTCCCAAGGCTGGCGTCGTCGGTGGTTATGCGGCACAGACCGCCGCCCAGGTCTCCGATAGTTACAGCACGCTGATGCACTGGGCCATCAACTCCCAGCTGCAGGCCGTCGGCAATACGGCCGTCTCCATCGTCGGCACCGACGCCCGTGTCTTCCACAGCATGGCCAAGCAGTCCTACCGGCCCAACGAGCGTGCCGTGCACGTCAAGGCCCACCGCGGGACGAAGGATGGGTTTCTGTTTCTCTTGCCTAACGGTATCCTGTGGGGCTACAAGAAGCCGCTGCTGTTTATACCCCTCGACCGGATCGTGGCGGTCTCCTACACCAATGTCCTGCAACGAACGTTCGATGTGACCGTGGAAGTGGACGTCTCTCACGCCCCGGCGCCACAGGAAGGCCAGCATAAGGGTCACCAGCCGGAGGAGGACGGCGGGTTGAAGACGGAGGAAATCGAGTTCTCCATGATCGACCACGAGGACTACCAGGTTATTGATGAGACGTATATCCGGAGACACGGGCTGAATAATCGGAGCATGGCCGAGGGTAGACGTGCGAAGAGGCAGCTCCGGGAGAACGCGAAGACTAGTGCTGCTGCGAGCGGTCAGATGAACGGCGAGCCTGGTGCTGAGGACGAGGACATGGCGGCGCTGGAGCGTGCGGAGGAGATCCTGGAACAAGACGAGGAAGATGAGGAGGAGGAGGATTACGACCCTGGTAGTGAGGGCGAGAGTGAAGGCGAGGGCTCGTCCAGCGAGGATGAGGATGAGGATGGCGAGGAAGGTGATGAGGCTGAGGGCTATGACGAGGATGGGATGGAGGAAGAGGATGCTGCCGAGGATCATGAGTAACGCGAGACTTGGATGCCGAAGGCCCCCGACTCAGTTTTTACGAAGATGGACAAAATTCTGCTATAACGGCGCTTATGTTCTGGGCTACGTATGTAAAATACTAATGTACAATGTGGATCAGGCCCAGCATAGATGACATTGACTAAACAGAGCATTACGACATGCACCTTCATGCATTCTCATTCCCTCTCCATCCTCGCTGCTTGCGAGAAAGCTGATGCAAATTCCCGTGCTCACCATTGGTTGCCCTAACCATGTTTCATTGTATTGATACCGCTTCTCAACCACGCTGAGTAGATATACTGAGTCGCCAGCAGCATTTTGGTGGGTGGATCTGAGAGTGACAATTTGCATTGCATAAACATTCTACAACTATTATTAAATTGATACAAATGGCGAATCGAAGTTTACCAATGCCCAAAATTTTCATGCCATGCCAAGCGACTTGCGAACGCTGTCCACGATAATGTTGTTGTAATCGCCGCCGGTCTCCCAAAGAGCGAAACCTCCCAGGCCTTTGTCCAGAACGTACTGTCCCTTAGCCGCCACAGACCTCGCATTGTCGTAGGAAAGCCATATCTGTCTCGATGCGTCGTAAAGTGCGGGCTAGAACAGTTTTTCTTCAGTCAGCCAACATCCCCGTCCATAAAGCAGGAGGAAGTGTATCCGCCGAAAGATGAACGAAAAAAAACCAAAAACCATACCGTCTGACTGCAGTCATCCCACCCCGCGGTGACATTGGACGCCGGCTCCCCGGCGGTGGTCAAGAAGCCCATCTCGGTGATCATGCTCCAGAACTGGTACGTGCCGCTGGGCGGCTGCGCGTTGCCGCAGTCGTCGACGGGCGGGTCCGAGTCCCAGCTGGAGCCCTGGAAGCGGTCCGACGAGTTCTGCGCCGGGTACATGTTGAGCGCCGAGGCGTTGCCGAGGGCCGAGGTGGCGTTGACGCGGAACCCGTGGCCGTAGGCGGCGATGCCCATCACGATCTTGTTGGCGGGCAGGCCGGCGGCGAGCCAGCCGGCGACGCCCAGCTCGGCGGACCCTTGGTTGTTGCGCGGGTCGCACGAGGAGGAGAGCGGGGCGTTGGGGCCGCCGGTGGTGGACCAGGCGCCGAAGAGGTCGTAGTTCTGGGGTAGGGAGGGTTAAATTGATTTTTTTTTTATTTTTTTATTTTTTACTTCAATCACCGTGGCATGGAGCATGGGGGGGGC
>MUZK01004096.1:0-23498 GCA_003013055.1 Juglanconis sp. DMW523
CTTAGTACACAATCACGCAGTCACACTATCTCGACCCGGGATAATGGGAGGATGGATCGGCATATTCTCTCCATTCCGAAGTATCGGATCTCCGCTCGACTGTGCAGCGATCTGCGCATGTGAAGAGCCTCTTGTTTCTGTACAAAGAAAGACTCCCCCTTCTAGGAAAGGAGCAAACAGGGATACGATCCTCCACTCTTGGGTTGGCTCGGCTGTTGATGGTGCGCTTGGCCCCTGGTTAGCACTATCGCGAGATGAGGGGACAGCCGAGGAATCACTTTGCCAGTCCCAACGTGCCAACCTACTGATCGGGCTGCTTGTCTGCTCATTCCAGCCTTTGGGACCCGCTTTCGCACACGGGAGGCATGCGCTGCCAGATCTTGTGCCGGGCGAGGTGAAGAGCTTCCTACTATGCCAGGTGGCGTAACCTGATCCGGCTGGTGGTACCAGAGAATAATCTACATAGGCAGTATGCACCTTTCCCATATGCTTGCTAGCTTCAGGCCTTCCAAGCCTTCCAATCGTGAGGTTGTCTTCAAGCACACCTACCTACCTGGCCCACATAGACTATTGACGGGGCCAAAGCAGTCAGCGTCCCATCTCCTGCATTGGGAATGTCTGCGGATGAGTACATGGCAGTCATTGGGACGGGACTGGAAGTGCTTGTGGCGGCTGCCATCCTGCGTCGGCCGCCTGCGAAGGAACATCCTGGGAGAATGGTCCGGGAGTGCACGTGGACGAGTCTGGATTCAGGGTGGCGTCCCCTACTTTGTCGGTTGGTGCCGAGCAAATTCGCGACAGCCTCTTCCTCCTTGCCTGTCAGCAACTAATCCGTTCAGCTCTCACCAAAGCCAACCGCCTTCTCGTGTTTCCTGCCGTGAGATAATCACAGCTCACTCACTGTCATCTTCCTATGCATACGTACTATGAATACTATATACAATACAAAGCACAGTCCCACGGTCGGACCTCGGATGATCTGCCCGGGTTGCCTCGCCTTGATATTCCTCGCCACAAGGTTTCGAAATCGGCGGTCTTTTCCACAGCGCAAGAAAATCCATCAAAACAAAACTTTCGAGCGCCAAGTTTGACAACCAGTACCAAGTATTAGACTTTGTAGCAGTGTTTCTGACAAACAATGCCCCCACGTATCCATTCCATCGGTACTCAAAATGGAATCACCGTTCGATGACTCCGAGGACTTACCGCCATTGTGAGACATGATGATGGCATTGGAGTGGAGATCCGGATGCCCGCTGTTCGTGCGCCGTCCTGGTGGGCCCCGTCACGAATTGGTCCCGACTTCCGGTACCAACAGTCTTACGGCCTCCACGGTGCAGAGCCTAGCCTTGGTGAGTCTCGTCAAGCATCCATATAATAACCTTTTCAGGTTACGGTTCGACAAGCTCTAGTGTATATTTTAGCGAATTGCCATCCAATGGTACCCTCGGAGAATTTCTGCGCCTGTGCCATCCGGTGATCAGAACCTTTGGCAGACTTTTTGACCCTTTCATCACCATCAGACTGATTTTCAGACTCTACAAGCTTGTTGGGCTTGATTGGAACGAGTGTTTACTCGCTTTCTCTTCGTCCGAACGCCGATACTTGGATACCAAGGTAGGTATCATTCCGATCATTTCGGTCACTTTGGTAACGTACAATGATCCTGAGGCCCACGAAGCCCCTCGGGACGATATCTTTCCGCGACGAGCCCATTCGCAACAAGAGGTCTTGTGATCAAGCCGGCCAGCTGCATCATTCCGTCACTCGACAAGTTGACGTCACGTCAAGGTTCACATGGCAACAACTCACCATGTTGAGCAGCATCCCGGCGCCGAGGGATCTTGGATGAGGAACCCCTCCTCCCACAACCTCAACCCCGGAATTCCCCGCAGGTGCTTGAGGTGCTTGGGATGGTTTGGAGCGGGGTCGGTCGGTGCCCTGATCCACATCTGGACAGCATCATCGTCGATCATCCTTGCGATGGCAGCGGTGTCCCTTATTACGGCACAACTTTTCTTCCTGGTTCACAGCCAAGTCCAGAGTTGTGCACGGTTGATTACCTCATGTGGGGCTATGGTCGTTGGGGCCTTTCTTGTCTGCCAGGTTTTTTTTTTTGGTTTTTGGTTTGTTTTTCGTGCCACGCCATATATGTTCGCCCGAAGCTATTCCCGTATTTCGAAAGAACTAGGCCCACTTGTTTGCCTTTGTGCACGGCCATCATGGCATACAAAGATATCACACTGAGAAGACTCTCGATGGGTTTGCCGACCTAACCTGATCCGGGATACATCAGTGGGTGAGGCTATTTGAGAACAAGCAGATGGTCTGACGGCATCCAGATGTTGACTTACTCCCACTTGCCCCAGCTCAACTATGCTGTATGGGTGTAAATACATTTGTGTGGTAGTCATCTTGTCAGCCTTGTCTCTGAGTTGTTCTCTGGAGGGTAGCAAGTCTGACATTTTTCTATGAATGGTAATTACTCTTTGCCATAATGTTTTGAAATCAAGAATGGATGCAATTTTGGACAGACCCAAATCGTGAGTTCGTGACGGGGTTGAGACTCTAGGTCACAAGGCTGTCCTGGAGCTGTTTGAGGACTTCAGCATCAACACCCTTCCACTGGAGTCCATGGACGTCGTCGTAAATCAGTTTCCAGACCCACGTACGACGAGTAGAATGCCGATTAATTGGATGGACTAGTCTTTGCGTGTGCACTATGCGCAATGATGGAACGAGAGGTAGAGGCCTGTCTCCTCCACGAGTCCATGCCTTGCTTGGCTCGTAAGGTCACCACGGCCAGAACTCTGTCCGAACCACCGCACATGCGTTTCAAAGCGGAAGGCAACCAATTGCAAAAACTAGACGTCGCCTCTGACTCAGGGGGTTACGCCTCTTGCGAATGGAGTACCATGGTCGCTTCCCCGGCCTCGTCAGCGCTTCGGGCTCCCCACGCTCGGTCGCCGGTCAGCGACCGACCCTCTCCACCCGCGTCATTCCACGTCCAACTCCCCGCCAGTGATTCCGCGCGGGAACATCCAAAATGGTCGTAAAACGGGCCTCGAGGATAAGCTTTTCGATCCATTGGGGAAGAACGTCTGCACGGCGGAAACGGGCCCTGCTGACGGCGGGCCCTGAGTGTCTTGGGTTTTTTGGGCGGTTGAAAACGAAACAATGTCAGTATCAGCAGAAATCGCCAACAAAATGTTGAACAGTAAAACACACGACAAGTCCATGTAGGCATTCGTGAAATATGGCGCCAAGAAATTCCCATCCACATACTCACAACGTTCGCCGTCCCTGGGACGAGTCGCTCATTTCTTACCTATCGTTTGTTGAAAGACACCCGCAATACTAAATCACATGTTCATGTGGCTGTCCGCAGTCTACTGAATCCAAATCGATCGTTATACCGCAGTCGCTCTCTCGCCATGTTATCCATACTTCGTCTTTCCTCGCTCCTCCTAGGCCTGGCATTGTCGCCAGCGTCCTGCCTACCACGGCCAGACCACCAACACGCCGCTCGCTCACCACATCATCCAAGAGCAACATTCAAGATGCCTGGGTGGGAGACTGCCGTTATACTAATCGGCGTTCTGGCTGGGATCATACTCCTCGGGCTCCTCGGCGGCGCGTGCGAGACTCTCATTTGCATGAAGAGGAAGCGCCCGGGTGCCTTCTCACAGGAGGACCTGGACTTTGGCTGCCAGGGCAACCCAGAGGGGATGACCGGGACCAATGCTGCAGAAGTGAAGGAGGACAACGAAAAGGCGCCTGCTTACCCCGAGAGAAACGACCCGCAAAGGTCCGGATCGGGCCGGTACTCGTGGCAGGACGACAAAGGCGTGACGACGGAGGTGTATCTCGACGGGGCCTTGCCCGATGCTGGGCCCGCCACGACGTCCCAAGGCGCCATAGGCAATACTATGCAGGCCCGTGGCTACCGGGCACAAGGGGCGATGCAAGATTACCGTGCAACTCAATACCTGGGTCCTGGTGCCGGACTCGCGAGCAACCCGCCTTTCGTGGTCCACGATGAGGACGACGATTCGGATCACGGATACAACCACGAGGAGGCTCTCGGGTACTCCGGACGAAACTCTACCGCTGGCCAAGGTCCCGCAGTAGCTATGTTAAGAGATAATATCGTATCACCCTTGACACCGGAAGCGCAGAGTATGACTTGGCCCGAGCAGCCGATGTCAGCAGAGCAGGCTTCACATTGTTTTGCTGATGGGGACGTAGAGGATGAATATGGTCATAATGGTGGTATGTACCACGAGGACCAGTTGGCTGCCGCCACCCATGCCGGAGCTGAGTCTACAAGTCACGGATCGGTCGATGGAACATCAACGACCATCCCCACGCAGTTTGTTTGAGGCTTAAGCGGAGGCGTTCTGGTGTTTTAGAGTTTTCGAGGCTTTTTGAATATGATGAACAACATGCAAAATTTGTGTCAGCAATCTGAGATGATCACCCAAGGTCAACATACTAAATAAACCTCGTTTCGTCATCCGTTTTCCGTTTGGGTTTGAGACGCTTTTGGCATTTCATGTCTTCAATCTCTTCAAGATAATCTACATATTGCTTTAATCTCTCTAGTTTCATCGTCTCAACACCTATGGATGTCAACTGGCCGTCCAGTCTTGTGCATGAGTCTACAAACCACCTTTCGCATATTGATGATAAGTAATGATAATACTGCGATTCTGCATGCTGTTGTCAGACGGGTTCGGTCGTCTGATGCGACTGTACAATGAGAAACCACGTTCCTTGTGTACAAGAGCACACGTGAAGGACGGAAGTAGCCAAGTATGGTAGATGGAGAATAAAGGAGTGTTCGTATCCGGATTTGACATTTAATCATTTGTATATATAGTTTCACTGTCTCCAGCAGCCTCATCCTACCTACCTTATGTTTTTTTTAATTCCAATTCAATAGTCAAAACTTATCGGTATCTATTTTTTCCGAAAATGGTAGACCCTAACGATGAACAATTATGGAGCAAGGCCGAGGGCTGGGAGGATATGTTGAATTTGGGCCGGCGCTATCTCGAGAGCGAGATATTTTACTCCGCGGCTTATAATCATCCTATGGATAACGAGACAATAGGCCTCCTCCCTGGCCTGCTGAAACTGCATGGCTTTGGCCTTCTGACCACCTCTTCATAACCAGAAGTCAAGGCGGGCGAGCCACGGCATTCAAGCGAGGCGGACATGAACGCCAGGGAAGGCGTACATCTCCGCCCCTCTCCAAAGGAGAGGCTGGAGTTCCTCGAGACGCAACTATGTGGAATCCAGACAGATTTCACACCGGAACAATTTCAGAACAACGATATGGCAGTCCTTGCTTCGGTACGAGCTAAGGAGGACGAGCATATCAGAATCTTAGGGAGGTACGATGGCAACTCTATAATCGACTCAGGTAATCCGGGCACACGGTCCGTGATAAGCTTGTACCACAAGTGCATCGAGTCGACTCGGAATGGCGTGTTGGCCCACGAGGAACGCATCAGCCTCTTCTGGGAGTAAAATCGTCAACGACCGTACCTACACTTCCTCATCCCGACAATCCATCCCAAGATCCCAATAGAAGCCGTCGTCCGCGTCTGGCGGCGACTGTTAGCCCACCCGGAAATTGTCACGGCTCTTGCGTACGACTTGAACGGTGAAGACAAACCCCGGGAGGCACCTCCGCACAGGGTCCAGGACGATGCAGCACTCAAGCTGTTTGGCAGCTTTACTACGAACGTTCCGAAACGAGATGGCCCCGAGCCGTTCTACTACACCGTCACCCAGCGGAGAAATGGGAAAGCGGTGTTGACATGCAGTCGCTGGTGCTGCAACTACTCCAGGAAGAGGGATTCGAGGAAGTGTTTTGATACACTGGCTTTTGGGACCTCCTCTAAGACGCTGTGATTTGGAGAGAAGGCAACTATTCGTTTATAGCTATGGACTAATCCGTGACCGAAATCAGGCATTTCTAGTTTTCCGCCTTTTCATTGGTATCCATCTCAAGAGATTCAACTGTGTCATATGCCCGATGATAACCTAGATTGCTTTGAGTCTGATATTCATACAGGACTCTACTAATATATCTAAATCTCCTAGTGTAATGATCTCCTGTTTGCGGTATGTCTGCAGACTGCCCGGATATGCTGTTTATCTAATTCAGAACGAAGCTTTGGCCGCTCCTTTTCCGAACGCATACACGAGCAATCGATAAAGGCCAACGAGACTACATGGAAGGTACTGGGCGAGTTACGATCGCAGCGGGAGCGGTTCTGTCTCTTGCATCGTTTTGTCTTCTTCTACATATGCCCATTCCATCTCCCGGTGAGAGAGAAAGCGGGCTTCTGAGCCCGTGTAGGATTGTACCCCCAATGCAGGCAAGCGTGTTGAATGTCCATTGAGGGCCTACTACATAGTACAAGGTGCAGCAGCGCCACTGACGTGCGTGTGGTAGTGCCACAATAAGAACGGCCGAATGAACGGCCGATGGAGGGTGGCTTGACCTATGTGCCTATACTTCGCTTCCTTCTTCTCAACAGATGGCTCATGGAGAGCGCAACCTGGTTATCTACAGTATAACCCTCTCAAAACAATGACCACCGACAAAAATGAAGACCTTCCAGTAGTACACGCAACCATTATCTGCGCGTCTGCTTAGGCAACCTGGCATCGGTTGCCCCCCCCCCCCAAGCCCAACTTGAACCACTCCTGCAGGTGCTGCCAGCAGTCTCGAAAGAGCCAAACAATCCTTTTCTTCGTCAATCCGACATCTCACCCGAGCGCAATTTTCGACGAACGATACGAAAACGCAAAGATTTGACGGCAAACCAGGATGGCACCTACATGGGCGATTCCTGTTGGTACCCTCGCCGGCCTCTGTGTTGCCGGATTGATCTTCATCTGCTGGTGGTTTCCGAGAACGTGGCGAAAGGGTCAGGACGAAGAATTGAAGGACTTTGAGGCTGCGAATGGAGGACTGGATGAACATGGGAATCCTATAGAGAGGAAGAAGATCACGTTTGAAGAGGCGCTGGAGACGGCGAGGGCAAACATTCGAGCAAATAAGCCTGGGGCTCGTGCCATCTACTGACACTGCGAGAAATATCTGTTAAAGAAATTATACGGTATTTACTATTTACTCATCATCTGAGAGAAGACGAGGGGAGGGATGGCTTGCCTATACATGGTCCTCTTCAATTCGATTGAATCAAGCCTTAGTACTTTGGAAAACAAACTTGATAAGTTCAATGGTCTCCAGCTTGTTAGTATAGTCCCCCGATTTCTCGGAGCCGACGCAACTCTGAGAATTTAGGCGAGTTGTCGGTCAGTCTCGCGGCACATGCAGAAACCCCCGTTGGGTGCAATCCAACTCACCATTGGTTCCGGAGGCCTACAGCCACAGTTTCTAGACTGCTGGAGGTCGAATGGTCTGTCGTAGGAGTGGATCTGCGTGTTGGATGCAGCGCTGGGTGGATATCTTTTGCATTGCGTGACAGCACTGTTTCCTCCGCTCTCCCAAGTTCGAAGCCATTTCTCCCCGCCCGTCCCACACTTCGTGACTCTGGGCCTCTCGGTTTTGCCTTTGACAGCTCTGACTCAAAGATGACTCTGAGACTCCAAGAAATCGACCCGGAAGTTGACTTTGGTACCATCGCCAGGTGCCTCTTTGAATCTCATGAACAGCCTCCGCAGAAATTCTTTCACTTGTGGTTCCCGATCCACGGGAGCGATGAAAAGGCTCGGGAGGATGCGATCGATGAAGCAGCAACCCGCCTCAAGCTGTGGCATACCGAGGATCCGACTGGTCAGTGGCTGAAGGTTGTTGATGTGAGCAACGGTAGGATTGCGGGGGCGTCTCTGTGGAATTTATACCATGAAGACCCATTTGCGGAACCCGACTCTATAGAAGTGACATGGTTTCCGGATGATGGCTCCCGCAGATTAGTCGAGCGGATGCTGGCCGACTATAATGCGCCCAGAGAACGAATAGCTCGGAGGGCACACATCTGTTAGTACATCCAACAATTTTATCGATGGCATACTGACGTGGATGGGCGATACGCTTAGACCTGTTCCTCATTTTTACCCATCCCGACTACCGCCGTCAAGGTGTCGGCCAGGAGTTGATGGATTGGGGTATGAGCAAGGCTGATGAGCTAGGCTTGGATATTTTCCTGGACTCTACTCCACCTGGAAGACCGCTGTACGAGGCCAACGATTTCACCTACGTGCACAAGAACATTATCTGTCTGCACGCGGCCAATCCGGACGACAAGTCGAAAAAGCTAGCAGAGAGAGTCGGGACTTTCACGTTTTGGCTTATGCGGAGAAGTCCAGTCCGTATCCACCATGAGGCATAAGAAATGTTAAATGATCAATAACCCGCCCTTGCATGTTCTGTGGGCGTGCACCGTCAGCGTTTTTGCTTCGCAGCACATTTGGGTCAGACCAATGGCTAATGGTTGAAATGAACAATGACATTCAACTCGTGCTCTATAGGGGTCACAGATACAACATACAGTCTTTGAATAGCATGCGGCACGAGTCTCGGCCTCGCGGACACCACCCGGACCGGTGTGCTGTGTGCCGATAGATAGGCTAGAGTCCTATTTTGAAACTGTCTTGCTTTTCTATTGCTTACATACTGGTTGTCAAACCCAATACGGACATCCCAGGCGTGGTATTGTGGCACCATCCGACTCTTCATATTAGTGGCGCATCTCATCTTGAGCAAGATAGGCGTGTCTCAGGCATTTGAAATTCCGATCTGCGTCGTCTCCAGTGCCACCGAAAAACCATCGCAGCCACAAAAGTCTGCAAGGGACACAAGGGACATGACACAAATATGCAAGGAAAGCTGAATATTGGCGTCATAAGCGATCATTTGCCCACTCGTACTATTAGTACACGAGAAAATGGACAAATAGCTTGTCTACCGATACTTCGTTGTACGAATCCCCTCCCAGGACATCTCCAGTACTCCTTGCGAATAGTTTACATGATCATGGGAAAAAATGTCATTTCGGAACCAGAAAAAGGTGATGTGATGACCGAAGGAGTTCGAGGTCATGGGGAGCAGGCTGGTCCTATTCGAGGAGAGGGATCCCTGGAAACACGGCGAGATCGAGAAGCAGAGCGACGACTGATGATGAAGATCGATCTGGCCATCGTCCCAATGGCCTCTCTGTTATATCTATTCTGCTTCATTGACCGCGCAAATATCGGTAAGTCTCACCTGCACCGTTCATGAATACCTAGCATCCAGGTAAAAACTCATCAGCAATTCTGCACATCCAGGGAACGCTAAAATCGCGGGCCTTGAAGATGATCTCGGCCTCCGAGGTTACGACTTCAACATCGCCCTCACATGCTCCACCGTCGCTTGCGCGTTGTGTGAGATCCCCGCGATCATGTGCTGCAAATGGATCGGCCCCGGCTGGTTTCTGCCCGGATCTACCGTGGCATTTGGTCTCGCCGCAATCGCCACGGGCCTTGTCCAGACCCGCGCACAGCTCTTTGCGGTGCGGGTTCTTCTAGGCATATTCGAGAGTGGCATGTTTCCTGGAATCGCATACTACATGTCTCGATGGTATCGGCGAGCAGAGCTGAGTTTCCGGCTGTCGTTTTATGTCGCAACGGCGGCACTAGCCGGGGCCTTCGGTGGTTTGCTTGCGTCTTCCATTTTGAAGTTGCCCAAGTTCGGGAGTCTTTATGGGTGGCGCATGATCTTTGTTATTGAAGGCATTATCACCGTCGGCATCGGGGTTTTGGGCTTCGTCCTCTTGACCGACCGACCTGAGACTGCTCGCTGGCTGACTGTAGGGGAGCGAAAAATGGCAGCTGATCGTGTTCTTGCTGAACGCGTATCAACAAAAGAGCTTCTGGACAAAATCGACCGGGTGAAGTTGAAGAGAGGACTCACCAATCCGGTCGCGTTGGGGACAGCAGCGCTATTCTTCATGAACACCGTCACTGTCCAGGGACTCGCTTTCTTCCTGCCGACTATCTTAGCGACCATCTACCCAGATGCTTCTGTTGTACAACAACAGCTATACACGGTTGCACCATATATGGTAGGGACTGTCCTTACGCTCGCCTTTTGTGGGCTGTCGTGGTGGCTTGATAGACGACAGATCATCATGATCCTCGTCGCTTTGCCTCTCATTATTTCGTATACCATGTTTCTAGCCACCCTGGATGCACACATTCGCTATGCAGCAGCGTTTCTGGTGGCTAGCACATGCTTTGTTGTGGGAGCATTATCGAGCGCCCAAGTCAGCGCCAATGTTGTCTCAGATACGTCGAGATCCATCGCCATCGCAGTGAATGTTCTCGTTGCATCTCTTGGTGTAAGTAATCCCGAATCCATAACTTTCTTCAATGACTGATTCTATCCCATACCAGTCCATCCTTTCCACGTGGGCGTTTTTGCCTTTCGATGCGCCGTATTACCACATCGGCAACGGACTCAACCTGGCTACCTCGAGCGCCTGGATTGTGATTGGGGTTGGGCTTTGGGTTTGGATGTATCGTGATAACAAGCGGCGACAATCTGTGGATGCGGAAACCGTACTTGCCGGGTTAACTCAAAAAGAGATTGAAGACCTGGACTGGAAGCATCCGGCTTTCAGGTGGAAGCCATGATGTCTGAATTTATGCTCAGCAAATTAGTGTTAGAACAAGGGCGTGTGCGTGTGTTTGGGATATCGGGATGTCCAGACTGGTCGTCCCATCGGTCGCGGGATTGAGAAACGAGAGTGCAGAAGCTTTGCCCTGAGATAGACCCTGAACAGAGGATAGAGGGAAGATTGTAATAATGGCTTTCTCGTTTCAGGAAATAAGATTAGCTAAGAGTGAGCTCAGGAACGCCAGCACATCCAGTATTGCAGGGCGATTCTGATAGTCTTCTCCACGCTTAGCGCCCCAGCGCATTTAACGGCCAAAAGATAGCAACAGCCCGGAATGAGTGCACCACTGTCAATTAGAAGTATCGCGGTATGGAGACACCGCGGGTTTTGTTGAGAGACAAAATCACAGAGTCAGACCTGTCCAACCCAGAGAATACGGTTGAGTATCCTCGGGAAATCAGTAAATCCTTTGATGACGCCTCTTCCGTGTACTATGACAAACAACCGGCCCACAAACTACTGTCTTCTCCTTACTTAGCTCTCTACAGCATCCGAGCCTACTCTACACCACCTAAATCAAGCAGCCTCCATATTGCTACTCTGAGGCTCCATGGTATTACGAAGTTCATCACTCAGGCCGGCTGGCAGCCTCATTCGTCGAATTACGCCCAAGTAATTCGGGCGTCAAATCTAGACGTTGAATGTGCAAATCGGCGTACCATGGCGGCTGAATATGACTCGAAGGCAGTCTAATAGCTCATATTATAGAGTACCGAGCCATTCTCGGGCCTCAGAACTTCGCAGTGGCAGCCTGCTCGATACACCTTGCCCACCCAAGCCGATATCAGTGCCCACACCGGACGGCGATATTTCGGACCTTTACGGAGAACGTCACTTTCGCAGAAGACGCATGGCATACGTTTGGTAAGAGGGTATTCACCGTACTTGATCCAGGTTGGTGATGGAGCTGTGCTGGATGCAGTCGAGGATCCGGAGCACGAGCCGCTTCGCGTCGAATTGGTATCTTTCCTGCAGAAGGACAACAGCATGCGGGAGCTGTAATTTTTGGGACAACACTTCAAGATAAATCATTTGACAAGCTGAGATGTTGCGAGGAATCTGGGTGATGTAGTGGAGACCCACGCATGCCACCATTTTGCTTGATATTTTCTCCAGATTGGAGGCAATACCTAAAAGTCGTTCGGGCACAGCGAAGATACCAGGACTCAGCACGTAAGGAACGTGGACCTCAAAGTCAGCCAGCGCATAGACCCACATACTCTCGTCACTTCTCAAGAGGGGTGTTTCAACGTAGTGGCAAGTCAAGACGCTGATCGATCAATTGTAATCACATTATCATTTCTGCTCTGTCTTCGCGAATCGCGCGCACATCTAGATACAAAACTCTGTCCTCAAGAGCCACCGTCAAGGTAGTAGCTTATGCTGTAATTCAAGAAAGCGCACTGCTGGGTCTCGGGGAAGTCAATCGTCAGTGAAGGGTAGTCCAGCTGCTTCGCCGGTCCCTGAACGCCACGCACAGGCTCCCACATGCCCGTCTGCCTGACCGCCGAAAGCGTGTCCGTATATCCCCTGGCCTCCAGATACTCCTCGCTGGGATTCGGCGACCCTGTCCTGACAAACGCGGCATAGTACCCGCTGATGAGCTGGCTGGCTTGCAGATCGCGCTCATCACGGAGCGGATCTTGGGTGCCGTAGGTGAAGCCCAGATCGCTGCCATGGAGTCTAAAATAATTACCCTCGGGGTCCACTCCGCCGTTCAATTTCGGGCCCAGGTTGAGCGGGTCGTAGCCTCCGTACGTGCGATCGATGTTATAGTAGTAGGCCGCAGGGAACGCCCCCGAAGCAGCGGCTGCGTACACAGTAGCTTCGTCGACGCAGCGGAATTGCAGGTCGGTCGAGACGCGCTGCGACACGTTGAAGGTGTCGAGGGTCAGATTGCCTGTGTCGTAGTAGGGGAAGAGGCCGCTGTCAATGACACGCTGAGCCTGCGATTGCGAGATGCCGAGGGAAGCTGCAATGCCCTGCACCTCGTTTGTGATGTTGTTTGGTGGGAAATTGCAGAAGGATGCACCGTCGTTGTTCGTGGTCCCGAAGATGACCGGAACGAAGGCCTGGCTGCCATTCTTCACGTTGACGATGAGCTGCTCGGTATTGACGATGCTGCCATCTTGGACGACATATCTCGCCACTGTTCCTAAACTGACCAACTGAGAAGCGGGCTTGGTCTTTAAACAGATGATCTGGTCATTGGCGGTGGTCTGGTTGCATCCGACTGCACTGAAGATCTTCTGTCCGGCCTGGGCGAAGGACTGCTCGACGGTCAAGTATGAGCTGTACGTCGTGGCGTAATCACCGTTCAGCCCGAGAGCCACGCCCCCACCAAGATTTGACATAGAGACTGCGCCGGAGATGAGATTTTTCTGGATGACTGGTGGTGATCCGAGCAACGTTCGAACGGAGCCTGCACCAGCTGACTCTCCAATGATTGTGACATTGTCGGGATTGCCACCGAACGAAGCAATGTTCTTCTTCACCCACTACAGCATGTTTTGTCAATTCTCCTGCAAGATTGGTCTTGGGTTTATGCGTTCTCACCTCCAGAGCCGTGATCTGGTCTCCTATGCCAAAGTTGCCCTTGACCTCTGTCCCGGGTACAGCGAGAAATCCGATGGTGGAAAGTCGATAGTTGATCTCCACCGACACAATATCCTCTCGCGAAGCCATGTTTCCACCATCCAGCCCGGAGATCGGTCCTCCATTGCCACTCGTGAAACCACCTCCGTGAATGCTGAAGATGACAGGCCTAAGCTTCTCAATCGATTCCATCCGGGGAATGTAAGGCGTCTGGATATTCAGGAAAAGACAGTCCTCGCTGGAGTTGGAATCACCGGACTGAACGCAGGCCGGTCCGTACTGGGTTGCACTAATGGTCTGTCCAGTGGCATTGTACACGGTCGAGTACTCGAAGCGCTGGAACGAGTTGGCGTATGGAATTCCGATGAAACGGAAAGACTTCTGGTTCCGGAAGCCCACATAAGTGTTTCCAGCAGACGGAATCCTGAGTTCATTGGAAACAGTCGCCTGAGCGTTGCTGGCCCCGTTCTGGGCACTGGTTTGAGTACAGAGAACAGGCAGAGCTTGCGTCCCGTTTTCATCCCTGGAGATGGAAAAGCCGGTACTGGCTCCCTGCGCGGAATTCATCGACAGAACAGCGTCCTTGATATAATACTGCTGGCCGGCTTTTACCAATCCGGCGAATGCGAGATACGACAGGGCCCTCTCGAAGTCATCTTGCTGCGCTTCAAGGGTCAAGACAGGCAAAAGAGACTCTCCCATGGATGCACACCGAGATGCACCGGCCTCCTGAAGCATGGGATCGAGCAGGATGGCGCCCACATGGTTGACATCGTCCGAGACATTGAGATTGTTCTGGTATATGAACGTGAGCGACGTGTCGGAATTCGAGAATGACGAATTCGAAAACGGCGCTGCTTGTCCGTGACTGAGTCCTACAAAGGTCATCGCGAGCGCTGAAAGGGCCATCAGGCCGCCGTCGAGGAGAGGGGCCATGCCGAGACCACGAAATACGGTCGAGGCGTTCCTGTTTGAACCTGCCATCTGATGGTCCAGAAATCAGCTCATTCTCCATTTATAAGCCCAACGTATTGGAATAGCGTTGTGATGATCAATAACCCCCTACCTACTGCTACTATCGTACCGCTCGTCCGGAAGCAATGGCGAAGATCCGGCTTAACCCTCCAGGTTCCCTATGATTTTCCCAGGGAAGATGGATTCTCGAGGGCCTCTAGTCCCGGTCCGAGTAAATATTCGCCAGGGGCAATGCATGCACTGCTACCTCGGGAACCATCGCGAGTGGTCGCCGGCATTTATCCACCTCCGGGTATATCCTCACCAACTTAGCCTGCAAATCATTGACATCTATGGTTCACGAGTGATCTACGGCCCATGCAGAGGACAGACTTTTGACACGAGAACTATCAAAGCCAAAACAATCTGCCGCGGGGATTCTGGTGTAATGGTCTATGTCATGTCCGCACGGTGTAACATGCATATTAATCTTTATTCGGGTCCGTGGCAGCACTCGTGGCGACGTTTCGTTTGCGTATCCCGAGGCCATGGAACCGGAACGCTAAGGCAGGACCTGCGATTTCATCGTAGGTAACAGTGGCTTGGCGAAGGGGGGCGAAACCCGCATGATCGTCGGTCAACAGATGATAACAAGGGACGAGACTAGAGACATTCTACGTATAACGCATGAAGCCACAATGTAAGCTACATCCACTCTTTCGACTTCGACGAGGGCCCACCCGCAAGAAGCTCGGAGAATGGCAGTCACTCCGAACAGCTTGATAACGGCTTCCGCTTTCAAGACTTCTGTCTTCGCATTATGACTGTGAGATTTGCGCGGACAGTTCCGCAAGGTCGCCTCGAAGTTCAACCGTGAAGCTCTCGGTGACTAGATCACCTGAGGTCTAAGTGTGAATGAGGCTTCTAGTCCCATGGAAATGAACAAACCGACGAGCACAACATGCATGAGAGTTCCCTCGGCGTTTAGCTTAGTAGGTATAAAATTTGGGCCTGAATGCGAAACCTGTATTCAGGACTTGATCTAGTCTGACAGCCCGACATCAAGAACAACGAATGACATACACCGATACCAGAAGAACAGCAGAGACATGGCAAAGATGTCCGCGTGGCGCTCACTCAGAGGCGATGGCCCAAGGCTCCGGGACTCTGACCTAGCTAGCATGTTCCTGTTCGAAGCCGAAGATTCCGACGGGATTTTGGAATAATACGCCCTGTCCTCTTCTCAAGTCGTTTCCTTCCCACCTGCGGCGCTAAGGCGGTACCGCAGAATATAGGTTCGAGCCCTAGCCTGGAAGATCGGTCATGATCCAGCCCGGATTGTTGGCCAAGATGTTTTGAGTTTTAGACCAATTTGAGGGCGGACGACAAGGAGCAATCAGATGTAATCAATGGGTGTCTATTTGTCTCGAAGATCATAGTCCTGGCTGCCCAGACGTGGTTATTCTGAGGAGCAGCTCCTCAACATTCATGGAGTTCCGCATCGGGTATCTTGCATCGTTTTGCAAATGCATGCAGGAGTGTCTAATAAGCATCAAGATAGCGTCAGTTCAGTCAGAGCCCAGCAATTTCAGGTGAAGCACCTTGGCTGATCTAGGTCGGAGCAGGAGACACACCTCGAAATGATTCAGACGCATCGAGGCAAAGGCTTCGTGGGTATCTAAACGCAATAACTTAACCCGGTGCGTGAGAATTCCATAGCCTAATCTGGCCAGGAATCGCGGGTCGTTGGCAAATCGTTTAGGTGCAGCTCGGATGATAGCTTGCAGCCTCTTTGAGCTCACCTGCCGCTCGCGCCTCTCGGGTGGGGACAACACCACCGGTTTATGCGTAGTACAAAACAAGCAGTGGCCACACCTCGTCCATCCTTCCGGCGTCAGATTGCCTAAACTCTCAGCTAATCCGGCGACAAAACAGCGTTTTGAGGTGAAAAGTTGCAAGAACTCGCTATGGCGTCTCAGGCGAAACTGATCCGCCGACCGAAGGTGGGCACCGTACCGTTCGACAAGACTGTCTATCTCGCTTTGAGATAGATCAGGACTCTTCAGGAGCTGCAGTTCTAGTATCGACTTCATGCTACCGGATTCTTTGAGGAGTCCGGCCTGAACAAACTCGTCGATTCGGTAACGGAAAGTTTGGTCCAGGCCGTCGAAAACACCAACACTTTCGAGTCCGTGAAATAAATCGATTTCGTTCGTATTAGGTTCTTCTTCGGGCGGGTTGAAGGCACGCCTGTATTTTAGATTTGGGCCCTGCGCAAGACTGAGTCGTCTTGTCAAATGGCCCACGCTGGCCAGCATCTTCTCCTTCTCCAGGAAATGGTAGAAGTTGTGGAGGTCGTCAGCGTCTAAATCGAAACGAAGTTTTTGGCTGCTGAGGTCTACGAGAAATTTGCTAGCAACTTTCAATTTCGTGACGCTTTGTCGATAAATGTCGTGGATCAGAGATCTGATGGTGCGCAGCGCCGGCGTCATTGCAAGAACTGTGTTGGCCCCAGTGAAAACCCCCTCGTCAGAGAGCAGAACGGTACAGCGGCTGCTGCCTCCGTCTCGAGCGACGATACGATTGGCTGCATCGAAGTGAGTAAGCGATAATGGTATCGAGTGATGAACGATGTGTCGAATGTCCTCGTGAAGGATCACTGGATACTTGTGGCTGGGAACACACAAAACACGATGCGGAATGTTTGGTAAGGGCTCGTCATCTAGCGAGTCGTTTGACTTGACCTCCATGGCGTCGACACCCTTATATTGCAATTTGGACGCCATGGCGCGGGCATTGGCAATGGAAGCCACGGAAATGACCGTACGTCCAGGGTGCCTCTCCAAGAGGTCAAGCACCACAGAGAACTTGTCATGATTCCTCCGCATGGTTATTGCATCGATCCGAAGATTGACCTGAGCCATGAGTGGGAGAGCCGAAATCGAGGACTTTGAAAGATTGTAGGCTCGACATATGTCATCGATAATTTGGTCGCTGGTCCCGTTCGTCGAACATACAATGCTCTGTGGGTTAAATTTGTCGATCATGTTCCTCAGACCAAGGTACCATGGTTTGTGTGACCCGGCTTGTTGGGAGACGCGGTCCGCTTCCTCAATAGCAAAAAGTCGCAATCGGCGTTGCGACGCATTGAGCAGTCGATAACATTGGATTGGCGCCGAAAATGAATGCAAAAACAAGACATCAAGTCTTCCGCTGTTCAAGAGAGACAACGTTTCATCAAAATCTTGTTGGGATGTTCTCGATCCCACAAAAGCAACGCTGATGCCCCTTGACCTCAGAGAATGGACACGGGAGACTGCTGAGCTGAGAGAGTTAGAGAAAATAACCGTGAGTCCACCTTGGACAAGTGCAGGGATCTAGAGCTTGTCAACAGAAGGGAACGTGGACAACCGGCAGTGGTCATCGGAGAGAAAGCACTGACTAGATAACAAAGAGTCCGGCCACTGCCTGGGGAGCACCTGAGCAGCGCGTTTCCACCAGCGAGAAGTCGCTTGAGCACAGCTTCTTGTTCCGGCCGGAAAGACTCAAGTTGGAAGATATCTTGCAACACGCGACGCGCTGCATCCATAGGATCCATAGACTCTCTCAAACGAACTCGCTTGTCGACCGTTTGCTCCTGTGACGGCTGGTGTTCCGCAGCGGAAGCTGTGGCTGTGGTTTGCGCCAGCGCCACGCGGCGGCTTGTGGACAACGTCGCTGTGCGCACATGTGGAGCAGCTCGGGCTCGCAGCGCACTTCGCGTTGAGAAACGTCGGAGCCACATCTGTCCAGCTCACAACATGACGTGTGTTCGTGGTGTGTGTTGTGGAGTTGAGTTGTGGTGTCAAGCACGACCAAGTTGGCGCAAACCAGAGTCGTGAGAGGAACTAGGACCCTTGTCGTCGGAGAGAGGAAAATCCGAGCCGGCTTGGTGCCATACCCTAACCCTCATCTCTTTGCTTGTATACGTGGAGAGATATCAGACAAGGGGAAAGGCAACGTGTCTGTTTTGTGAACGGTACTACTACCTTTCATTTTGTTCAGTGTTTCTAACGCATCAGCTCAAATACCTATCATTACAGAGACTAGCTGGATTCAAGAATCAAGACGAATAACGGATACGCCACCAATGGCCGTCCAACCTACAGGTACCCTGCCCATCTCTGTACTAACTGGTTGCCATGGAGCAAATGGTGCCCATAACAAGACAGCTTGCAAGTTTGGAAACCAATCCTATGTTCTTCGTGATTTTTTGGTCGGAGAGGAGAAGCTTCATTCTCAGAAAAGCTCTTGGTAAGTATGAACGAGCTGTGCTTCAGGACTAGGGCCTCTGTGGTTCTGAAAATCAACCACCATTTCACTTCTCAACAACACTGCCACTCCCGAAGTCAGGATTACAGTTTACTAATCTTCTCCTATTACCAGTAGCACTACTCTGTAGAGAATACCTGTCATACGAGCTCATTAATCTTGCACCGCTCAACGTACGGAGTAATTACCGCGGCCACGGAAACGCCTCAGGAGGTATGCAGTGATACCTTATGCAGTGATACCTACCTACTTATCTTAGGTACTTATGGCTGAGTGCCACAGCGAGGTGCAGCGTTGCCCGTTGGGTAGGGCATGCAGGCCTTTACAAGGAGCCACATCAATAGGGCTGAACGGATGACAGATCGGGAAAAGGATGGAATTTTGACCACAGTTCACATGCAGCTCTCCGGACTAGACTATGTACGTTGTCCGCGAGCGAAACCTCCGATTCGTCGTCTCCTTTTCGTAGACTCACACAATTCCCGACGTCCGATCGAGGTCTCACATGGTGAAAATTAACAACACGCTTGGAATTGGTTTTTTTTCCCAGGGCTATTGATGCGCCGTCAGCATCTATTGGATCCACGCATCTCGCGTGGGTGGATACGAGGAACATGATCCTTCGGCCGGTCAGATTCCACTGCATGTTGATCGGGCACGCAGCTGGTCAGAGGATTCGCGTTGGATGCCCGTGGGAGTGGTTCGGCCCCCTTCTTGGTGATATGTCTCCATTTAGACTTGGGCGAAATTCCGTCTTACTTATCATTCCACCACGACTTCTGGATCTTGGGCCCAGATGACACCATTGCTCTCCTCCACATGCAAGCCTTGGAGCTCTTTGTGTCGTGGCACGACAGAGACGACATAATACTCGCACCTTCTGCCCGTTTCCGTCCTCGGGCTTTCCAGACATCACTTGGGTTGCTGCAGGCTGCACCCCTCTTGACGGGCCTGGCGAACTACCTTGCCATCTTGCCATCAGCCCCCAAGGGGCGGTGGGACCGCTGGGTGACGCAAATAGACATTAGGTACGAGGACCGGCCGCACAGGTCCCCGGCCTGAGCAACACATCCCAACAGGCGGCGCATCTCCTTCCCCAGGACGTTGGACGTGTGCCCCCAAATTTGGTTTGGAGCCGTTTTCCGTGTTGAATCCCATTGCATCGGGAGGTTTCTCCTTCGTCATGGCTTAATACATCCTCCTCGACAATCGTCAGTAACATCTCGAGTGTGACCGTTCTGCATCGAATCATCCGGGTGCCTATAAACTAACTTTACAGTATATAGTTCTTCTTCTCCTTGTTCCAGTCTTTCAAGATGCAGTTCATACTCTCAGCCAACATACTTCTCCTCCTTCTCCTCCTTGTCTCGGCGCACATCGGAAGTACGGTGGGCTATGTATTACCACAGTATGCCACGGACCCAACCGTCCGAGCCTTGGAAATCGACGCCACTCGAGATGGTTTCACCTACGGGCCGGCGGTGGGCGGTGGGCCATACTACCCGGCCGGAGCGTTAGGCCTAGCCAAAGATGTCCTCGACACAGCGGCTGAGACGAGCGAGAATGTGCCTGAATTGGCCCTGACCACGGCAGACGAGGTAGCCGCCGTCGCCTCCAGCGCGAAGGTGGGTCGAGTTTTATTTTTGATTGTGGTTTATTTATTTATTTATTTATCATGACTCTCCGTGGATGCCGGAGCTCGGACTAACCGAGAGAGATAACGATCGAATAGTACCACGGCCTCGCCTCGGTAGAAGACTACACCCTCCTCTACGACGGCGAATGGACCAACACGCTCCCCAACGGCCCGGCACCGGGGGTGCTCACCAACTACTCGCAGGACCTCTTCTTCAGCATGGAGCGGCTCGCCAACTCGCCCTTCTCCGTGCGACGCCTCACGCCCGGCACCACCCTCCCCTTTGCCGTGGACGACGCCACGGCGCGAGCCATCACGGGCAGCACCGCGACGGAGCTGCTCGACGCCGGACGGCTCTTCTACGCGGACCACTCGGACCAGGCGCAGCTCGCCACCACGAGCGACAAGTACGGCGCGGCCTGCTCGGCCTACTTCTACATCGACGCCGCGACGGCGCAGTTCCTGCCGCTCGCGATCCGCACCAACACGGGCGCCGACCTGGTCTACACGCCCGCGGACGACGCCGACGACTGGCTCCTGGCCAAGATCCTCTTCAACATCAACGACTTCTTCTTCTCGCAGGTGCACCACCTCGCTGCGACCCACGAGGTCGTGCAGATCACCTGGATGGCGGCCGTGCGCGCCCTGAGCGTCGACCACCCCGTCTACGCGCTGCTGGACCGCCTGACCTACCAGGTCTTCGCGATCAATCCGCTCGCGGAGGAGGTGCTGTTCGCCGACGGCATGTTCTTCGACCAGCTGCTGCCCTTCACCGGCGCCGCGGCGAGGGGGTACAACACCGCGCTGTACCAGGGGCGCGACGATGACGACGACGACGATGACGTGACCCCTGCCGCAGGCGCCTTCCAGGCCAACTACTTCGAGAACGACCTGCAGACGCGCGGGCTGCTGCTCAACGCGAGCGGGGCATTGCCGGCGCTGCGACACTTCCCGTACCACGAGGACGCGAGCGTGATCCACGAGGCGCTGCGGACCTTCATGACGGGGTTCGTGGGGTCGTACTACGCGACGGACGCGGTGGTGGCGGCGGACACGGAGCTGCAGGCGTGGGCGGGCGAGGCCAACGGCGACGCGGCGGTGATGGATTTCCCCGCGGGGTTCCGCACCGCGGCGCAGGTCGTCGATGTCCTCACGCACGTGGCGCATCTGGGCTCGACGGCGCACCACGCCGTCAACACCAACGCGCTGCTCGGCCTGTCGGCCACGTTGCCCATGCACCCGGGGGCGCTGTACCGGCCGGTGCCGACGGCCAAGGAGAATACCTCGGTGGTGGAGTTCCTCCCGCCGCTGGACAAGGTCATGGCGCAGTTTGAGCTGGATGCGCTCTTGTGAGTTGTTGTCGTCGTCCTGGCTCTTCTTCGTTCTCCTTCTCCCCCTCATTCTTCGTAAAGAAGGTCATGGGGTCAGTAGCTGACAGTGCCCTTTTCTATTTTCTTGTAGCGCACGCCCTCTCCTAGCAGACTCCAACCGCTCTCTGATGAACATGTTCAACGATGATACGTTCCTCGCCGGGACCAACGATGCGACCAGGGCCGCCGCGGCGACTTTCACGAGGACGATGCAGGACTTCAGCGCGCAGGTGCGGGCGCGGACGTTTGATGCGGACGGGCTGTGCCAGGGGATGCCGTTTGTATGGCAGACGTTGGATCCTGCCGTGGCGCCGTATTCGGTGACGATATAGATGTCACGGAAAGGGGAACATATTTACTGGACACAAGTGCAACTAGAAGACAAAACAAAATGAATGGTATTGGGGGTCACACCACTAACCAACGATGCGACCGAGGCGCAAGGGTCCGCGGCCAAGGTCAACCGCGCCGGCCGCTCCGCTCCGAGACATCTGGAGAAGCGAGACCGGCCGCCCCCGAGGGCGCGGATGACGATGACGATGAGCGTGTGCGTGTGCATGTGCGTGTGCGTGTGCGTGGTTGGTGTGGCTCCAGGGGTCATCGCCGCAAGGACGGTTCGTTGGCCGAGAAATGCGACGTCGATCGGCGTGAGCCGAGACAAGGTTGACTACCGAGTAGAGTATGTCGCCGCCGAGAGGTGAAGCCACGATGACAATGACGCCGAGGTGAATTCGGAGGCGGAAGGATGAGGGTTGAAAGTTGAAGGTTGAGTGGCTGTGACGTGTGCGGTGAGATGCATGACGAGATAAACTCACGGCGCATAAAGTGGTAGGGCGTCGTGGATACGGGCATGACTGGTTGTTCAATGCTATGTATTGCATGGGAAGGGCATGTGAGTCTTGGGAAATAGCCAAGTCAGAGGAGGCTGGCAACTGGTACGGAGTATGGCCGTGCATAACAGAGTTGGGTGACTAGCGCCAGCTTATCTGCTCGCACAGCCCCTTTTTTGCATCTCACAGGATCTTTGTTATTTTTTTATTTGTTTCTGTTTTTTTTTTTTTTTTTTTTTTTTTTTTTTTTTTTATTTTTAATTTTCGGGGCACGCGAGGACGAGGCCCCTTGTGCGGTTCTTGGACCGTGGTCGCCGGGTTTCTCGATCCAGTGAGGGATAGTCACTTGCACCTGTTGTGTTCCTCGACCGCTATATAGTACAGTAGGATGGACGAGGACATGGAATTCTTTTGGCAATTCATGTACAAGCAAGTACCTAGGGACTAACCCTGGGCGGCATGCCCCCCGGTTTTTAAGGTCCCAACCGCCTCCTCACTGCCGACACCTGCATTTAGTGGGTCCGCATTTAGGTACAGATACTGGGTGCCACAGTGCCATAGCGCTAAGTACCTACCTATCGACGTACCCACCTACGTGCCCAGGCAGAGGTAGCCACCCACCATCACCACTGTGACCAACAGCTTGCCCAGGCACCTCTCCCCCAAGTCCCCCTAAAACAGAATCCGGAATCCAGAATCCCCACCACCAACGTCAGACACTGGGACCTTCGACCTTCGGAATTCGTCTGATCCATGCGGCTGGAGACCTCCCACACAACTCACCTCAGTCCTCAGGCCTCAGTCCTCAAACATCCTGACAACCAACCAACCAACCCGCACTCGACCTCTCTCCCGACTGCCGGCACCGGCTCTCACAATTGACAACGGATCCCGTCCGCTGACAGCTACGCCAGTATCATCAGCCCTATTTTGACCTCGACATTGTCTCCTTTTTCTTAAGTCCCCTCCCCCCCTTTTTATTTGTATTTGATTCCGGGTTTATGAACGGGAGCGCCCTTCCTATTGCGTGCGCCCCCAAACACACCTTCACGAGGATCGACTTCTCTCACCACAACCACGACGACGACGGCGACGACAA
>MUZK01004097.1:0-23529 GCA_003013055.1 Juglanconis sp. DMW523
ACGTCAGGCCCCTCCTCTCGCTGCCGCCTCTAACACGCCAGCCTGGCTGCCTGGGCAGCCCAGCAGGGCGGCGGCAACGTCGATCCTTTCTTCAGCACTTCACGCACGTGCCGGGAGGACCCTCGCACGACGCAGCCTCACCCGCGGAATACTTCCCGACGGGCTGACTCGCTGGGCTCGCGGGCGCGGTCGGTTGTTTCTGTCAAGTCTGAATTGACTCTGCAGAAGAAAGAAAAAAAGCGACAAAGTTTCTTGCCGGGGCGGCTTCCAATTTGGCGGTTCGTCAAAGATGTGACGAGAACCCGCCCGTTGGTTTGGTCGCTGCTGAAGAGGTACCTGCTTAGGGAATATTTGGGACCGTGGGAAGGTTTGTTCGAGGCCGAGTTTTCTGGAAGAATTGTGCGGTACCATGATTCGATGTTGGCGAATCCATGCCAGCTGTGGCGTGGAGGAAGCTGGAAGTCTGGACCCTCCTCCGTCTTTCGGTTCCTGAGGGTACTACGCTATCACTGTCTCCCAACTGGTACCTGAATCAAAATCAAACCCAAAGTCAGAGCTTCGGCCGCGTGGGCCGTGGATGAGGTGTTTGCAAACAACCAACGGCCGACCGTGGTGCGATGGACCCGAAGGCAAAGAAAAATTGACTTCTTTGCCTCGGCCGAGTACCGGAAGTCAATCGGCTGAGCTGAGGGTCTTTGTTGGTGATCATCGGGCAAAATGCGACTGAGAGACAAATTGCGACCCTCCCGTTTCTATTTCTGACCGCCTGCAAGTTGGGATCTCGAGCAGTTTGTTGGGTCCGGATGAATGCTGGCTGCTTGGTCGATTTCAGCTACGCCACCTTGCTTGGCTGTGTACCGTTCCTTTGGTATATGTAGAGGCCAGTCTCAAGTGTCTGTCCATGGCTGCTAATATCGCTCCCAAGCTGTCAGCAATCAATCTCGATAGGATTGTGATGCATGTTTGAGGTGACAGCTTGGTTGAAGTCCGGGCCAAGCAAAGCATGGCAACAGGGGCCGGCACAGAAGGGGGCAAGGGGTCCTCTGAAAGATCCACCTCCGGGAGTCCAGATCATTGCGAATCTTCGCTGGGAGAGAGGTCCGAGGAATTGGCCAATGGGTGGCGCCAAATTCGATGGAGACGGCAGAGTAGTGTACTGCCGGGCTGGGTCAACAGAAGGCCCCTGGGAACGACAGAGTGCTTGCATATGGTGGCGCCGCCGCCCTGAGCTGCAGTTTGTTGGTCTCGAGGAACAAAGGCCTGCGCGCCCTACCATTGATTGTCCAGGCGCGAAGAGTCCTTCCCTTCCCGTTCTCCCATGCCGAGGAGGAGGACCGTGAAGGATGAGGATCGCACGAGCTGTGCCGTTTCCAGACTGCAGGTGTGAGTCCACCTGTGGCACAGCCAGTGCGAGCCTGCGGCCAGCTGGCGAGGCCAGCTCTTGAAACTATGTTGGGTGTTTTTACATTGAGAATACCTAGACCGAGGCCGGCCGCGATCAGGCCTGGCCTCCTGAACTTGGCCCTTGCCATCAGCTACTACTACGTACGTGCCGAGACGAGTGGTGGATCGTCAAGGCGGGTTAAGATGAATCTACATACTATATACTATGTACCAAGTCGCGATGAGTCAATCGTGCATCCGTTGATTGCCACGCCGCCATGCAGCCGACGGTCGTGTGCATGTTCGCTATGTTGGATGCTGCTGCTGTCGGCTGTCTCGGGAGGATCAATCTTCCCTGCATCTTGGACCCCAGCAAAACCCACTTGGGCGCAGGGGCGGCACGGCGGGTTCTACTTTGTATTTTGTACGTACTGGTATGTACAAAGTAATGGGAGACAATGCAGGAGACCACCCCTCCATTTCAACCTCACCCGAAAAGAGGGGTGATAAGATAAGCCCTTTCTGTAGGTACTGCATGCAAAGTAGCAGGTGGGCTGAGACCTGGTGATGGGCCCCCTCCTGACGAAATGTCTCGAAGGCAATCGCGGGCCAAGGTCAATTGATGGTGTTCCGGGAAACAGACCAATTTATTCGAAGGCGACAATTGCGCATGTGAACATGTGAGGGTGGATTGACCCTCCATCAAGGGGCATCAAGGGCGATAACGACCAGCGTCCGGTGTAGTCTGATGATTGCGCGGCAGGGTTGACTGTCTCGGAGGAGAGACATCACGAGAGTGTTGCTGCGGCCTGCGGCCTGCAGCCGGCCATGGGAGATCGGCGGAGATAACAGACAAAGGGCAGCAGACTGCCCTTCAGAAGCAAAGCAAAGTACCGCGACTTGCAGAGGAGGACTTCGGGCTATCTCGCAATGGGTAACCGTTGATGAACATCGCTTGGTGACCATGGCCTCCGGCTCCGACCTAAGAGTATCATGGGATGAGGACCTCATTAGTGTGGGAGGAGGGGTCAGGTGGCCGCTGCGATGTCGCGATAAGTGGGTGTGGCGACATGGACACTGTTCTCAGGTTGAGGTCTCTCTTAGCGCAGTGTGCGATGTTATTGGATGGATGGTTGCGAGAAGGTGAGAATTGGTTGGTGTGCTCATGAATCAAGAAGCGTGGGATGGCAATTCGCCTTCTCATGTTCGGGAACGTGCGTGTGAGTGAGTGAGTAGCTGGCCCTGTCCAGCATCGCGAACGTGATTGGGGCTTTCCGTCCTCCAATTCGCTTAGCAGACTCGTCACTTCACCGCATATGTCAATCCGTGAACAAGATGCCTAGCCCGAGGATTACGCGGTTGGCAGGCTGCCACCAAAAGCATTGGCGCAATGAGACGGGAGACGACAGCGTCCATGCAATGAATCTTCAATTAGGATAGATTGACTTAGCGAGAGGGTCCAGATGTCCTAGACATCCCTGGTCAACCATTCGAATGAATGCCCAACGTCAGGAAGATATGTACAAGTGGCCAGGGCAGGCGGGCAGGCGGGCAGACGGGCAGGCAGGCAGGACACGCCTGGTGGACACCTCATCATGGATTAGGTAGTACTTGGTAAGCAGGTAGATCTGGCGGGCGGGCAGAGTTCGGATGGCAGCTCGATTCTGCTTGGGAAATGCACTTGTTGGTGAGCTCGACTGGACAGAGAGTGGAAGGATTGGCCCGGATCTGCATCCGTGAGACTGTCGAATTGCCCCGACGGCGTTTGAGCCTGGAATCGAATCCGACCGAGGAGTTGGTCGGCGATACATGGGTCAATGGATCAAGGAGCAAGGAACTTCAGACTGGTCCAGGCAGGAAAGTGCTGACGGTGACGACAACAATGGAGACATCGAACGTGGGTTGTGGATGTTCTGTGCGAGGCGGCAGGGTAGATGGAAAGGAAAGGAAAAGAATCCTATCCGCGGTTGGGGTTGTGCTCTTGAAAAATACGCCCACCCCGAAGATACTTTTATCAGCACACCCCAGGTACAGAAGAACCTCGCACCTTCCAGGACCGCTGTACTGAGTATGTACCTGTACTGGTTATCGATCGGTTATCGATAGGTAGCCTTGGTAGCCACCAGCTGCCACTAACCACTAGGGCTGTTAGGGCTCACTTGCCAGTTCTCTCAGCACTTCCACGTCCATGTCCACGTCCTCACCCTTGTCCTCGCCCTTGCCTGCACAACCTGCCTGCACAACCCGCCTGCCTGCCTCATCAAGGTCGCCTCATCAAGCTCGCCTCAACTTCCATCGACTTCTGTTCTGCTCTTCCACGATGACTCACTCACTCGCGTACGCCCGGCATGTCTCCATTGGACCGGCGCTAGATTGATTGGCCAATGGCTCGAAACCGCCGTACATGTCTTTGTTCACGGCCCAGCACAGACACCAGCCTCGGAGCTTCACTTGACAAGCGGAAGGCTGTTCGATGTTTCGAACCATGTGATGGGATCATCGCAAGTCCAGAACGCTCAACGGGTCCCACCGCATCCGCTGCATTGGCCGCGACCGCTCCAGCATAAGACAACATCAATGGCTGTGCCGGCGCCAGCTCGAGCAACATTCATGCGACCATGCATTGCAATCCAACCCTGCCTCAGACTCTCAGCCCGTGTCCAGCCGTGTCCAGCCCGTGTCCAGCCCGTGTCCAGCCGCTGCCAATTGAGTGCGCCAACGTGTTGCGTCAATTCGACAACCAGCAGTTGACAGCATATCCACTCCATTGCGGCTCGATTTGCGTCAGTGCCCGACCGACTCTTGATGACATTGACCATCATCAGGCTCCCACTGTAGTACAGTCGTGCTGAGGCCATCTGCACGTCCACGTGCTGCCTGCTATCTTGTCAGCTGGCTGTATGAGGCTCGAAACAGCCAGTCTGCTGTGCTTCACGGAGAGCCATGGCAAGCCCACGACAGACAGATCCAAGCAATACGCAGCAGCGCCTCGTTTCGCTGCAAACTGCAAACTGCCTTGTTTGATTGCACATATCCATTGCCTGACGCCGTCAATGGATCCGTCCATTGCACCACTTCCAATTAGATCATTACAGTCATCATTCTCCATGGAGTATGACATGTTGTCTCAGTTCGCCAAGCACGCTGCCTGCTTGAATCACCATGGCCTCTATATCAACGCGCGTCCAACGGTATCATCTGCACTGCGCATCTGACTAGCACTTCGTCTTGTTTCCCCTCTCCCAGGCAAAGTGACAACTCGGTTTCGAGAACTCTCATCTTTGCGACACCATGGCCATGCCACGCTGTCTCCACCTTGGTCATGGTGTCGCGCTGCACGGCAGTTTTCTGTCTATTACGGCATAGAGGTTACGATGCCGGCCCATTGGCTCAATTCAGCCTCTTGCGACCCAGCCGCCGCATTCCAGTCTGCTTCGCCTGGTCACTTCCCACGGGCGGCCATCTTTGCCGCTAACCCCGCCATCTAGAGAGTTTAGCGAACCTTCCGGCTCCTGCTAAACACGTTGGTGGGCTGACTCACAAGTTTGTGCCAACCCAGCCGGAGCAGCCCGCCCAATTGACCTCGCTGTCTGTCCATCATCATGGGAGCCTACGAAGTAACCTGGTTCGGAGGTTCTGGTGAGAGCAGGAAACCGATCTGACAGGGCAGGAGGGTCCGCAGCCATGTGTGCAGCGTGCATTGCAGACAGGCACCGGAACCCTATCGCACGAGCTTGTACGGTTTCACACAAAGTTTCTTTGTTGGGCAGGTACAGAGTCCCTGCCCTACACATCCTACAGTACATCCAGCCTTGCCATTGGCGACATGGTTCGCGGTAAGACGGAGGCGAGTCAATGGGAGGACGCGCTCAACCTCTCCCAGGCAGCCAGGGCAGCTCTTGTCCTGATGCTTCCCAGCTCTTAGGACCGCTCCTAATGGCACCACCCATGGCGATTCCCCTTGCGTCGCGCCAGCACCAGCCAGCACCCGCCAGCACCCGCACGCCTGTTGGGCAATCTCGCACCGCGCGTTGCTACACGTGTGGAGAAGCATCTCTCTGCTGCTCTTCAGAAGCGAGAAGATGCGAATTGATGCGGCAGGGCGAGGGCGACTGCAACTGAGACTGGCAAGACGACAAGCTGGCAGGCTTCATCAGAAGGCCGATCCAGGATGGTGACAGATGTCGGGCGCAGATGACCTGGAACTGGCCCACTGACACATCCACAGGGCCAGGTACCTTGCAAGTACCGGTGGCTTGGACGGCACAGCAGGGATAACGCAGGGTGGGGTGAGACTAAAATCTTGAGCTCTGAGTCTTATGACGACTACTACGGATTACTAGGTATTGGCGCGGGATCTTGCCCAGAGACTTGTTGCGACGGCAGGTATTGTGCCAGATCGCATGTACCTGTACTCGGCGCGGTGGGATGGACAACTCTACCCACGCTAATAGATACTGGCCGGCCACCTTTACCACCGCTGTAGGATCGCTAGAGCGTGGTCCGCCTCGAGGTCGCTCACTCGCGCTCGCCAGCGCTCCCACAGGTCTGGACTACTCTTCCGCCATACACCTCTTGCACTGTTGTTGTCTATTCCCTTGTTCCTCTCACACACACACGCTTTTATGCCTGATTTCCGACACTTCTGCCCAGCTGACCAATTCAGTCCTTCCTGCGCTATTACTGGGGAACCTTTGCGCTCCCCCATTCTGCCACGTTTGCTTCGACTACTTATTCCGTTCCCACCCCTGCCCGTGGCCCTCAGGCCGAGTCTTGACTCCTTTCTCTCTTCCTCCCCCTCCGACCCATTCTTCCAATTCGCAATCATATAACATTCGTCCGCTTGTCCTGTGCCATATGCGGACATCGCTCCTCACTGAACTCGCCACGTCTTGTCGTGGACACTGATTGAACAAGACGGTGCTGTCAATTGTGTCGTGCACATTTCTCAATTGGCCAGTGCCAAGAACCTCACCACGAGAAAGCAACGCTGCGGTCCTGTCTGTCTAAGTCGACAAGACACCCACTCTCCTCAACATACGCGACTCACCTTGGACAAAGGCCCAATTCATTTTCTGACGGCGCCAATCATCTCTGCGACGTCTTTGTCTCCGTCAAACTCCGGTATCCCCATCTGACGGCTTCGGTGCATCGTCTCAATTGCGACCGGCGACTGGTGTTGCACCTCGCCACCCAACGCCCAGTCTATATCTACCGCAACAGTCATAATCGCCTCCATCGCCACCACTTCCACCGCGCAACCTACTCCACAGACTCATCATGTCTTCTTTTCAAAGTTCACAGTATCCGCAATCCAACCGCACATCTTTCATCAATTATCCTCAGCCATCATCATCAACCGAGCAGCCTCCGCGCGCCGACGTCCCACCGGCAGCGCCCACAATGCATTCGAAGGCCGGCGTTGTCCCCGTCCGCTCTCTCTTGATCTCTCCTCCCGAGCCGGCTCCTTACGAGAACTTCAGCCAAGGCTCACAACCTTCCATGACCATGGCGCCAAATACCATCACCCCCGCAACGATGCCCCGTGGCGACTCGGCTCGGCAGCCTCCTTCTCCTCCAGTCTCGCCATGGACCAAAACCAGCAATCAGGTCAAGTCAACCACTGCCGTCGACGATGTCAAAGACCCCATCCTCTATCCCGAGGAGCCTACTAGTCCGGCCAAGCCTCTGTTCGACGAGCCTCGCCTTAGTCCTGAGGCGCAAAATGCTGTCAGTAAGCATATGGCGGTTAGGAACGTCTCGCCTCTGCCAAGGGGCGTCAAGACACCAGAGCGGAAGGAGTACGAGCGCTTCATCTATGTCGTTCAGACGATGTGGGATTCGGCCTACCACCAATTGAAGACAAACGAAGAGAGAGTGGCATATCTCAAGGCGTCGAGGGCACAGCTCATTGAGGATGACAAAGCTCGCCTAGGAGCTCTTGCACCTTCATCAAAGCCTGCCAACCGGTCAACCACAACCATGAAGCCCAAACCCTTGATGGCGCGACCTTCACGCACGATCAACACTGAGACCGACGTGGTTCATGCCGCAACTGGTCCTCGCAGTCCAGCCAAGGTCACCAAGCCGACAGCATCGCGACCTGTCCGGGCGAGCAAGAAACCTCGGTCTCGTGTCGGCACCACACCTCCAGCAGAGGAGAAGAAGAAGAAGCAGCCACATCCTTCGGACACGAACTTCAACCGCATTCCTGATTATTGCCCGCCCACGACCACCTTGAGCGCCACAAACGTCATGGAAATCCCCTCCGTGCCTAATCCCCGCGAGTTCGAGGAAAGGGAACGGCATTTGCTGCCCCTGCTCCATCCTCAGGAACAAGCACTCGCACGAAGTCAAAGGCTCGAAGCGGCTACCTACCTCACCACGAAGCGCCGCATCTTTGTTGATCGTCTCCATGCCTTCCACGCGGATGAAGACAAGATTTTCAAAAGGACCCATGCTCAACAGGCCGGCAAGATTGACGTCAATAAGGCTTCAAAGCTGTGGGTTGCCTTTGAGAGTGTTGGCTGGTTCGATAAGAAGTGGTGTGTAGGCAAGGAGAAGCCTACTTTTGACAACGAAAAGGATATGCATATCCTTCCCAACTAATAGGATGAGCCCAGCAAACCTGACAACAAAGCGCCCGGATCGCAGATCACCGTCATCTTGCTACGTCGCTGTTACTCGCGGTCGCGCTCCTGCTTCCTGACTTCTCGCCTTTGTTTTAAGGGCTTTTGTTTTTTTGTCAGCACTTTCAGACTTTTGCTTTTTTGGATACATCTTTCAGCTTTGCGACTTGGGTTATATGGCCATTTCCGTATTTATTGATACACACGATGCACTACGGCACACATTAAAGATGATACCCGGAGACCGAGACACAGCATCCCAGCACCTCCCGACCTCACAACACCAAGTCAAATTGACCACCTATTCTCTCGACTTCAATGCCGGCAACTCCACTCCAACAATTTCTGTCCGGTCTCTACTCTGCATCTTTGGTCTCACTCGGTCGGTCGGTTCTGGACATACAGCTTTACAGGATGGCTTTTCTTTTGTGATGTCTTCTGGAGTTCCCTGAATTTCCTCCACCGGCCGCCAGCCAGCCGTCTTGGAGCAATCAGACCGGACATGCATGTAACTGGTGGCGTTTTTTTCTTCTTCCTGGGCTGTTCTTTTCGGGGACTCTTTGCAACGGAGTTACAGACGAGATTGGATACCCCACGCAATATACCCCCTTTTTGCTTTCATCCCCAGCGCACTCTGGGGCATACGACCAGATGGATCAGCTTGTACCTGGTCTCCTTCACTTTCTCGAGAAGGTTTCTTTTGCCAGCGTTAACGGGGTTGCTCCCGAGATTGGAAGTTTAGTAACTCTACAGCCTCTGAAGCTTAGTTTAGGTTTTCATTTTAGGTTTTTCCCCGAGGTGGGGTGAGTCTTGAGCTGGTCGTGGTCTGGTCTTACACTCTGAGGACGCGACTTTCGCATCGACTGGATTTGGGTGCCGTTCTGGCGCTAATTTGGCCTGGCTTTCCCATCAAGGGACGTCACTGTCATGGTGTAGCAGCAGCGATTGGTTTTGTGATATTTAGGTTGGCGGACTTCGCGCGCTTCGGAAACCTGGATGGCAGACGGTGGTCTCCTGCCTGGGAATTGAGTCTTGGGGTTTTTGGTTGGCCCCCTTTCGCCCTTTTCGAGAGGGTTGTAGAAGGATTCGAGGAGGCCCTTATGTACTATACGAGATCCCTCATGCCGATCGCTCGTGGGGTTTACTCGATGCAGAAACCGAAGCTTGTCAACCAACTTTCCGCACCGATGTGACCTGTGCAGTTCCTGTGAAGTCAAAACTGTGAAGAACGAACTCGATGCCAACTTCGTGTGAACACTGGGCCCTTATGTCGTCGCCGATCCTCAGCCTTACGACGCACGCGTGGTCTGGAATGTAATCTCGCCCCCCGTACCGTCCCGCTGTCAAAAATGTCAATCCGATCGGTTGGAAACCTATTTTCTTCTTTTCGCCCCCTTCTTCTCTTTCTTTCCCTCTTTCCGCCTAGCGTGATCGACCGGGAAAATGGTGGAACCCGGTCGCGCTCGCGGCAGCGGGCCGAAGCTTTGTTTTTTGTCCCGGGATTCCGGTGACCCGCAGCACACCCTGATCGATCCCATGATGCCAAGGTAGGAATAAATCTGGTGTACGACGATGACGACGACGACGACGACGACGACGACGACGACGTAGTCTTTGTGAGGAACCAGCAGGACGAATGGGATGAGTAGATCGCTGGTCTGGTATGTTAAGTGGGCGACTTCCAGCGTATGAAGAAGCTGCTGCTGTCCGATGGCTTCGACTATGTAACAACCCCCCCTCCCCCCGGCGCCCGAGCACATTGCCTAGGTAGGTACCTAACCTACCGACCTACCTATCTGCCTACCTACCTGGCAGGATATCTCATGCATGCCTCGCCTAAACATTCGAGCAGGCTCTTCAGCCAGACATTTCGCGGCAGACTCACTACATAGGCGATCCCACAGGGGAAGGCAGGTATCTCCGAGATAATCCCTTTTCTCCCTCGAACTTGGTGGTACAGTCGGGGGAGCTGGAAAGGGTGGGGAGGGGCCGCACTCTGGACATGTGGTGTGACATCCCGTCCGTCTGTCTCCTGTTTGGCGCTACCTGTGTACCTGCGTACCTACCTGCGTAGGGTGCATTGCAACGTCGCTGTCGCCACTTGACAATGCACGATGCACATTGAGAATGTCTTGCAAGGGTCGCAAGGGGGAGAGAAGAAGAAGGAGAAGGGATCGACGACGAACTTACTAGCACTCAGACTGATAGCCACGTGCCTTTCAGAGGGTTGAGGGTGGGCTTACAGCGCTGTCGCCAGCAGCATAGTACGGTATCCATGGCATACCCTCTTAGCAACGATTGACACCTCATAGCGTGAAGGACGGGGATAAGCAACATTGGTAGTGCAGCCCACATGGCAGGCAAGACCAGAAACAGCGAATCAGCCAGCAGAGCATTCAAGTCGCGGTATACAACAACTTCAGCCACGTCTTCGTCACCAACAACGAGGGCCTTAGCCTCAGTCCTATCGGAGAGGTTCCTATTCCCTCTCTGCTCCAGACTCCTCTGATGACGACCGGACGGCCTCTGGAACCCGTAGCGTCAACTTATATAGACTTGTGGCTCAAGGAGCTAGGTCAAACCGACCCCTCTCCTACCAGACACACAACGGAGTGCATCCGGAGTATGACGGATCTCACCTTTGAAGAAGGAGATCAGTTGAGATGGGTCATGGCTTCAGCCGAGCTTCGAGAGTGGTTAAGAGCCAGCCATTCTACCACATTGATCATCCAATCCGAAACACCGGTAGACAATGTCTACAATCCGCTGACGACATCTCTCGCTCTGATCTTCCACACCATGATAGAAAAGGCAGATTTTCCCGTGCTGTCATACTTCTGCCACACTAGTGCGGAGGTCTACAGTGATGAACTCTCTGGTCCTCTAGGTATGCTGAACTGTATTAATGCGCAGTTTCTGTCATTTCTGAGACAAAGGAAAGACTTTTCACACATCCCTAGCCTGAAGAGTCCCGCATTCCGACGAAATTCGCAGAGCCGTGTTCCTGACGCACTTACTCTGCTGGAGACTTTAGTGCACCAGTTGTGTCCGATGGATGATGCCCTTGTCCTTCTAATCGATTGTGCCTGTCGACTTGAAAGAACTTCAAGGCCGTCTACCATCGGGGAAGAAGTCTTTAGCAACCTCTTGCATATCGCTTGTAGGTCAGCTGCTCCTTTTAAGGTACTGGTTACGGACTTGTCTCCAACGCATCACATTACAGAGAGAGCGACAACAATGATGTTCATGCCAGACTTCATTGATGGCGACGGTCATGGGATTGATGTAGAGGCGATCAAGCTTGAGACTGCGGAATCCGTGCATGTTTTCAACACGACGAGGGAGTGGGGGGATGCACAACTCACAAGGCAAGCATGACAGAGATATTGGGGGAGGCGACGGTTGGTGTGACCGATAATGCCATGTTGCGAATAATCCGGAAGAGATTATATTGGTATAGCGGAAAATTGTACGTACTATATAGTTCTGCAACCAGTGCACGCACCAGCGAATCTGCTTTTGCATATTCTCCTTACTTATACGCTTAGTAACTTAACGGCAGAGCGTCGTATTCCCCTAAGCAAGTTATACTAACCGAGAATAGCACTACGTTAAGCCTAACTACTATTAGCTAGCAATAGTAATATTCTTCGCGCCATTGTGTTCTTAAGGCGCGTGACAGACCACCGAGCCTGGCTGGCTTGGAATTGACTACCTCACGTCATCAATTAAAAACCGGTCTAGGATATGATCATTCGAATGAGAAAGACCTTGCTTCTGAAGTCTACTCAGAAGCCGTTGTATAAAGTGCTTGGTGGATGATGGTGCCTTTACTGAGCTGCGGATTTGGACCCGGCAGATCGTTATTGTATAAAACCTATGACCTAAAGCAAAGCCTCGCAACATAACAGAACTACTATGCCAGTTCATGTCAAGTTTCAAGCTCGAGCTTGACGAGACATCCTGGCCATCCATCGGAGTCAGGCCTCTCAATCAAAAAGTCGGCGACTTTGACGAAACCTTGCCCAATATAGAATCTAAATCTGTATCAGTGCGGTTACCTAGTTAGGATTGAAGCACACCTGCAGCTCGATGAACGTACCTGACAAGGCTACCGCCATTTCCAGCCCAACAGTCCAGGTATAACGCCTTGGCTCCTCTTGAAACCGCGTAAGCCCTCGCTCTTTGGAGCAGCGCTGCACCAGCCCCTTTCCGTGCTGTGCCCGTTCGGAAATCCGTTATCAAAGTTTCGACGTAGCAGAATTCCCCATCGGCATTTTCCTTCTCGAAGATTGACTTGGTGCTGTCGTGGGCTTTGAGATAGCTGGCCCACCATTTTTCTCTCACGCAGGTAGCTCCAACCAAGAGGAAGCGGTTCCCATGGTCGTCCGTCCGGAACGATAATCCTTGCGGGTCCGATCCATGGTGCCCCTCTACCTCGGCGATGAATACCCTCCCATGTTCGCTACCATCTTGGTTGAGACGGGACGCTTCTGACAGGAGAATGCCGTCGTCTATGCGCTGGCGAGACTCGGCCCTCTCGGAAAACGGTGTTGAGCCCCACTGGCCACCACTCCCGACTGACGCCAGATGAGGCAGCGCTGAATCGAATGCGGCAAGTATAAAGTCGCGGTCCGTCTGGTTGTCGCATACTTCTCTGATGTGGAAAGCCATGGTGAATCGTGAATGTGATTGATGAACGAACCGACCGCGCGCTACTAGTTGGATACGCAGACCCCGTGGGTCACTTCTGAAGCAGAACAGGAAGCCTCTGATGGGCAGAATTGGTCATTGTAGTGCAAGTGACTTGTAGAAAGAAGGGCGTGCATGGACGAACTGCTTGTTTAGCTTATAACCCAGCCAGACGGCCGGGAACGGAGTAACTCCAGGACCGACGCTTATTATAGTTCTATATGCCCCTCTTGATAGCCGTTATATATCCCGATTAATTTAGCAGAACCTAGAATTGAAATTGAATTATATATACTTTCGGTGAAGATATTCCAGCTTAAAGTCTAGTGGATGGGACTATGCCAGCTGCTGGTGGGCAGTGAAAATGCTAGTTGGAACAAGTATGGCTCCCAAAATGGTTTATCGGACGAAGCTTTCAGCAGTGGAGCTTGGGGTTTGCACAGCAGTGCTAGACGACCGCACGCAACACGGTTAGTCAATTTGATTGAACGATACTACAGATGCAGAAAATTCGGTATGACAGCCCCTGGGATGAAAAGGTTCTCCAAAATGCGTGTGGTGCTATCTTCTCAGCAGATCCATTGATTGGCCGACCAGAGGTGAAAACACTCAGTGGATAATATCCTCAGCCCGGAGGGCAGCCATGAGAGGATCCTCGTTGACAATCTTCCCGCCAGTGAACACCACCTGATGAGTTTCCCTGATAGTCTTAGAATGGGTCTGATTGCCCTTGAGCTCCAGTCGTTCCTGGCCCGTTAAGAGCTAATCCCGTGAGAGGATAAGACGGTAGTATGAGGACAGTTTAGCATGTACGTAATGTGGTGGACCGCAATCAAGTATTATCATTAGGTAGTTGGGGATGAATTATGTGAATGGCCCAATGAACTCCCGATAATGCAAGCCCTTTTTTTCTTCTCTCGTGCATGTGTCATTTCCTTCCGCCTGCTGCCCTTTTACTTTCCACGCCTGCCTTTTCCCCGTCCCTCTCCCTGAGCCTGTTGTTCTGAACGTAAAGTGAAAGCACAACCAAATCGAAAAGCCGATGTAAAGACTGAAAGAGAAATCTAATAGAAATAAGCTGTCGGGGCAGGTAGATGAACGCTCCCAGTATGCCTCTCAACTTCTCTTCCCATGAATTCCACTCACTGAGCCAAGACATCCCATGTTGCCCAGGTGGTTGAAGTTCTTGCCCTTACTGGAGTACGTTGTTGACGAGGAATTGATGAGAAGTAGAAGCGAATCGGTAGCAGCGCTAAGGAAAGTGAAGAGTCTGAGACCCCCCCCCCCGCAGCATGCCCATAATAGTGGTAGGAGAGCTGATTACTCCTTGGGCGCCTCGCCACCATCCTTGGGGGGTGATTTATGGTCGTCCTTGGATGGTGGTTTTTCGCCGTCCTCGGGCTTGGACTCCTCCTGCTCTGCCTTTGGCTGCCAATCAATGTACTTGGACTTCTTTTTCTCCCAATTCTCCTTGCACTCTTTATCTGAGTCATTGCAGTACCCATCGTCTTCGCAGTCCTCATCATGGTGGCTGCAGTGAGGCAGCTTCTCACAAATCTTTTCGCCCTTCGTACACCAAACAGTCGGGGGCTTTGGCTTAGGCTTCTCGTAGTCGTCATCGTCATCCCAATCTCCATGCTTAGGCTTATCGTAGCCGTCCTTAGGCTTGTCGTGGCCGTGCTTGGGTGGTTTATAGTCGTCATCGTCATCCCAATCGCCGCCGTGCTTAGGCTTGTCGTGGCCGTGCTTCGGTGGTTTGTAGCCGTCCTTGGGCTTCTTATAGTCGTCATTGTCATCCCAATCGCCGCCGTGCTTGGGCTTATCGTAGCCATACTTGGGTGGTTTATAGTCGTCCTTGGGCTTCTTATAGTCGTCATTGTCATCCCAATCGCCGCCGTGCTTGGGCTTGTCATAGCCGTGCTTGGGTGGTTTATAGCCGTCCTTAGGCTTCTTGTAGTAGTCATCATCGTCACAGTCGTCATCCCCAGGTGGTCCGTAGCCGTCCTTAGGCTTGCCGTAGTCGTCCTTAGGCGGTCTATAGCCATGCTTGGGGTTCTTGTAATCGTCGCCATCCTCAGGCTGCTTTTGGTACCCGGGATTGCCATAGCGGTTTTTACGGCCGTATCCCGGAGGCAGATATGGTAGCTGCGACCCTGGCGGGTTTGGTGTTGAAGGTGGATAAGGCGATCCCGGTCCCGGATATGGCGGGTCGCCGGGATATGGAGGAGCTGGAGGGGGCCAATCTGGAGGAGGACCGGTGCCCGGGGGGAACGCGATAGGCGGTCCCTCCTCAGGAGGTCTGGATCCATGATCACACGAAGGGCAGTCGGTGTCGGCCTCTGTGGCGTTCCTCTTTTCAACCTTAGCCTCCCCAGGGATGACAGCACCGGGGGGCTCGCACAGGAAACCGCTTCCAAGCTTTTTGAGTTATAGTCAGTGAGATTCTATGCTTCCTTGTATGGCATATGTTGATGGCAGATCGGATATGATACAATTAGGTGGCAACAGCACGCAGAACGCAGGAACATGAGTACGAGGCTTTGATGGGACATACCACATTCACCGAGCAACACCGGGCCGTCTTCTGAATACTAGTGCAGTTCGTAATTAATTCGGCGGTAGTGTTGGGCAGCGGTTCTGGAACCACACATCCGATGTGGACGAGTCCGAAAAGAGAACCTTCACAGCAGGAGGCTTTCTTCATGAGGCCTGAGCAGGGGCCCTGAGAGAGGTTGTCGATGGAGGCGAAGTCGTCAACATGGTCAACATGGTCGACCACGATGGTCGGGGCGGCGAACACCTGCGAGGCGAGCGCCAGCAAGGCCAGCGAGGGTCTGAGAGGAGCCATGGTAGACTCCCTCGAGATAGGTGGAAGATGATGTAACCTCGAATATTTCTCGGTGACTGAACACTGTCAGATAAGCAAGCGAAAGACGCGGCGAATAGCTTCCCATATCCCGAGAAGAGAAGAGAAGAAGATTTCGAGTCCTTGGGCTTGGGGCATCGGCTGTCTCTTATTCTTGACCAAAGCCGGAGACTGCGGCACGAATTACTATAATAGAATCATCAACTGATCATTTGTGAAGAATGTTCTCCAGCTGACGGATAATGGTCAGGTCTAGATGGCTTCAGAAACATCTCGATCTGGATATTGATGTACGTCAATTCTAGCCGTACGCGACTGAAGTGTTGTTGATCTTTGGAAACATGGCGCTAGTTCGTCTGGACTGCATCTTGACAAGCTTGACAGGTGAACCGAATGATGAGGCTAATATCGGCTAACTGAAGAGTTTCTACATGATCGGAGCTTTATCCTGGGCAAAGTTCAATCTTGCTCACGGGGAGCTGTCACCGTGATGGTTTCGAGAGGCATCGGCCCAAACGTGTGCGCGTCCAACTTCGAATTCGCGGCGGACATTAGACCTGACTGCTTCTGAAAGGGCTCGATGAGGTGTTTTCGATCCATGACGACCTTGGATCTAGCATACTGGTTAGTCTTGACCTCCCAACCGACGATCAAAGTTCTGCACTGGGCAATAAAACAACAAAACAACAAAAGAGGGCCAGTGATCCCCACTCGCAGATCCCTTGCCCTCCAGGGCCTGACGAACGCCTCTCTTCCAGGCCACTCATTGCCGAGTAGGTATGAAGCAACTACTTCAGATTCAGACTTTTCATTGGATGCTACTTTAGTTGGCATTCGCGTGCTCGTCGAATACTTGAGCCATGCTCAACTCCATTACGACAAAGCGCTAGTGTCTCCGCCCATGGGCCAGAAATCTACAGACCAGCCGAAAGTGTGTAGCCGCCATCAATCGCGAAATTTTGGCCGTTCAGGTACTGATTGGTGACGGCAAATAGTACACCCTGGGCCATGTCGACGTCTCGACCAGGGCGACCGGCAGGGACCTTGCTCTCGTACTTCTCCTTGGGGATTTGGCTCTTCTGGTACTCATCTGACTCGCCGGCAGTCATTTCCGAGGGAAACACGCCTGGAGCGAGGCTGTTGACGCGGATCTTATGTCCATTTTTGGCGATTTCGGAAGCCAGAAGGCGAGTCAGATGGATGGCTGCACCCTTAGAGGCATTATAGGCGAAGTGATGCTGGGCGACCTGGACCATACCGCTGATGGAGGTGATGTTGAGGATGGTTCCAGACCAGCCTTCATGCATCTCAGTGGACTTCTGAAGTAGAGGCAGGAATGCAGCTGACAGTAAATGTTAGTGGTTCTTCAGCAAACCCATGGCTTGGAGGAGATGACGAACCGGAAGTGAAGAACACGCCGGCGACGTTGGTGCTGTACACGCTGGTCCAGTCCTCAAAATTACTCTTCTCCACGTCAAACAAGTTCTCCTTCATCTCCTGTGCAGACTCGGTCTCTGTGGTGACAGTATCACTGCTAATGCCTGCGTTGTTGACCAAGATGCACAGGCACTTCTCGCGAGACTCGATTTCCTTCACGAGCTCGGAGATGTGGCCCTTGCTGGTGACGTCGAAGCCCTTCAACGCCAAAATCTGGCCCTCGATGTCCTTTCCGTACGTCTCGATGACGCGGTCCAACTTCTCGCCGGTCCGGCCGGTAATGTACACTTTGGCGCCGTTGACGGCGAGAGCCTGGGTGATCATCAGGCCAATACCACTGCCGCCTCCAGTGACCAGAGCAATGCGGCTCTTCAAGTCGAAGAGGCTGTTTCGGTTGAGGTCACCGTTGCTGGCTGCTGCGACACTCTGGGTGGCCATCTTGAATGCAGGTGTCCGGATACGAGGAAGTGAGGTGGTTGCTGCGCGAAAAGCTCGTGGAAGGCGGGATGATGGCGAAACTGGAGGACTTGCTGTGATTCGAGAGGCTCGAATGTGATTTGGAATTAGACCTGGACTTCCTCCTGTAGTAGAGGATAGATATCGAAGAACGGTTGGCAATTGCTTGAAAGCTCCGTTTCGGTGAAGGGGGTAGACAGCTGAGGCTGGTGAGTACGTTGAGAACATCATGACGACAGCCTACTTACTTAGCGAACATTGGAAGGCACCACTCTTACCTAGATACGGAAGCGACTTACTGTATGTATGGCACCTACCTCATTGAACATTTTCTTAATGCCCTTCACGTGAGAGGTGCAATTTTCCGAACACAGAATGACGACAAGCCGTGGACGGTCGGAGGCGAATGACGATATCGCGCGGCTGGCCCGGAGAAAGAAGTCCGGTACCCTAACTCCTCCCTCGGCTAGGTCATAGTTTTCTTCCCAAGCACCTCGCTTCTGTCCTTAAAGAAGGGTCGTGAAAGAAGGGGGGAAAGATCGTCAAACATCGAAGCAAGTTACAGTATTGAATCTCGAGTACATATGTCTTTACTTGATTACTCTATTCTAGACCATCTGCATAGGTCTTACTGCACATCACATACATCCGTTCCTGCCGCCTGATATTAGTGGCATTTCTTGCTTTCAAACATATCCAAGTATTATGGAATCACGAGAAATCGAGAAAGTAGTATATTTTCATTCTCTAAAGGCTTCCTCGGAATATGATATCTTGGACACCGTAGGGAAGAGGAGGGGAGGAAGAAGGAGGGGAGGAAGAAGCAGGAGGAAGCAGGACCTGCAACAAAACTTTACGTTTTCCATCCCGTCTTAACGGATTGAATAAGGGCGAGTGTTCCGTCCTCGCTCTGGACTTCTTGCTGTGACGGTTTGTATTTTGCGAAACTCTCGAGCATTCTCGTTTACTCAAGGGCGAGTTCGTCCTCTTTTCCAATGCACTCCACGACAAGAGGGAGTCGTGGTTATCGACTTATACTAGGCTCGTCCTCCTATACCACACACACACCCAACAATCGCAGGGACCTGGTCATCACACCCTAGTAACAGGTTGGGATTTCTCTAATTGACACCCTGTAACGCTTGAGTTGTTGGGTCATGTCCCCTTTTTCCCTCGAAGCACTTTATTTAGTTACGTGCCCTCCTCTGCTCCTCTTCTCCTCTCCCCCTACTCTCCTCTACTCCGACCTATCCAGGTATCTACACATGTCATGGTACCCTCCGGCACCCACTGACGACTGTCTTCAAGGTCGGGGGCCCACCGATCCTGTAGCTAGTCCCCCTTCCGCCTCCGTGCAACGATAATTTCTCTATCTAGATACGAGGCTTTTACGTGTTGTTTCGTAGTAATAAGTGGGAGTTTTTGAAGCTTCTAAAATGAACCTAGGCTGTAAAAATTATGTTGATACTAAATGCCCGGATAGTTATGTCGATGTGCGAACAGCTAGATTTGAAGCATACGATTAAGAGCGAAAGTAGACTTGATCATTACAAGATTTTACAGTTTCCCTGATTTCTTAAAGTGGTTCAGTTCGACGCACCCAAAAGCCCACTCGCTCAACACCAACGGCCTGTCTGTCTCCATCAACACCACAGTAACCCCATTATCATCAACCTTCACCGGCCTGCTCGTGTCCCTCTCCCTCGCAGCCTGGAACTCTTTCTCTCCCGAGCCGTGGGTAGTCATACACCCATGCAACCCAGCCCCGAATGGCCTGAACTTGTTCGTCTCCCCATTCAGCGGGTTCTCTGGGTCCTGGTTCGTGACAAGGGGCGCATAGAACTCCTGCATGGTGTTCCGGTGGAAGTAGGGTAGCGACATGGTCCCCTGCGCGGCGAACCAGCGCGGCGGGACGATGGCGAAGTCCACGACGGCGGTCGAGGGCTCGGCGCCGTGGTTCCGCGCGGTCAGCACCGTGAACAGGCTCGGGTCGTGGTGGTCGAAGAGGACGTTGCCGAGCGGGGAGAAGCGGCCGAGGTCGTACTTGTACGGGTAGGTGGTGCCGTGCCAGCCGGCTACGTCGAAGGGGGTGTGGGTCTGGTTGCAGTGCCAGAGCTTGCCGAGAAGGCGAGAAACGATGGTCCATTCTGCCTCGGCCGGTTTGGCGTTGGAGTGGATTTTGTCCGCGACGTCATCGTCGACGAAGGCTGTGGGGATTTGGAAGTCCCGAGTGCTGGCTAGTCCGGTCGAGCCGATCACCCCTAGGTCAGGGAGACGGAAGTGCCCCTGGTAGAGCTCGCAGATATACCCTCGACAGGGTCTGTCGTGCGGGAGGCTGACACGATAGCGGATATTTCGAGGAATTACGGCGATTTCATTCTGCCGTACGAGCAGCTTTCCAAGCTCCGTCTGGATATCCAGGGCCCCGGACTGAGGCATAATGAGTGTTTCTCCGTCTAGAGACGAGTATACCTGCCTCTTCGGCATGCTCTTCGTCACGCTGAACACCCAGATAGCTATTCCCTCCTTCTTCTGCGGCTCGCCATTCCTGCCCATGAGCTGCTGGCCACTGACCCAATCAGCCGCCGTGGGCACAGGCAAAGAGCCCCAGTAGGACTCATTGGGCGTGACTGAATCCAGGTTGGTTGGCGACGGCGGGCCATAGCCATCGGTCACCTTCAGAGGCTGAAAATCACTGTGCACGAGTGATGAGTTCAGTCGGTAGAGGAAGGTCTGGTAACTATGTTCTCGCGGTGCTACAAAAGCGCTTCCGCTGACGCGCTCTGTACGAAGACCGAGCGGCGGCTTTTGGGGATTGTTGATGGCCACCGGGATGGCACCGGGGATAGCTTCAGATCTGCCGTTGGCACAATTAGCTCAGATAAGCCCCATGCGGATGTCTCGCAGCGATGAGTACCACTAACCGGTGATAGTTACCCAGTCCCTCCAGATATTCGTACGACTCTGCCACCGAAAAGTTTGTCACCGGTGCCATTGTCTTGATTGTCTCCTGAGACTCGAAAAAGCCTTTGTGTGAAGTGGTCGTTCATCAATGGAGTCGGGTTGGCATAGCTGAGCGACGCAGCCGGGCAGTCAGTCGCTCCCGATTTCAAGGCTCTTTATATCTCTACCAAGCTTCTCAAAAGAAATCTACCTCGTTCGGAATACTCTCCAAGTGGTGATCTGATCATCGAATTGCCTCTTCTGGTATTACCCCGCGGACGCCACATGTAAACTCCAACAACCCTATCACGCAGGCACGGCTGAGGTCCGAATCACTGCTATATCCCAAGTGGGGAGAATAACACTACGACTCTTGAAAAGTGGTCTATATTTTCGTTTGAAACTTCCACTGGTCTTCAGTACTTTTTGGGCAACCCATCAAAATTCAAGTGTGCTCAACTCTTCCTTTTCAAGATGAGCATTCAGGTATCCGACTCGACCATGATCACACAGATCATATATCTAAACATTCCGCCAGACCGGAAGCTAGATCAAGCGAATACACGCGCGGGCAGTCAGTGGTCCCAGGCATTGGACTTTGTAACGGCCTCTCCGGGTCTCCTCCGACTATATTGGGGTAGAAGGCTCGAGGAACCTGACAAGGTCCAGTTACACCTAGGTTGTACACCTCCTGCCACTCCGTATGCTTGTATTCAAAGGCTAGGTACGTTTGATGCTGACGCCGCCTCTCGAAAAAACCAAACAGAATGGGAAGATGTCCAACACAGCAAGACGTTCATGTCGTCTTCGGTGTACAAGAACCAGTTCCTCCCTGTCGCAAAGGAGTTGACTGGCGGAGAGGATCCTAAGATCCGCCACACCACTCTACATCACCAAGCGCTCGGAGACCCCTTTGGTCCCTCGTTGCTCGGCTATCCCATTGGAACAGCAATCTACAAGGGTACAGATGCTGCGTGGCAACACGCATGGCCGTTATGGACACACGTAGTCAGACACGTCGATGGATGCAGAGGCATCGTCGGAGGCAAGGTGTTGGAACCTGTCGAGGGCCTTGAAAACGGCTACATGGTCTATGTTGCCTGGCAGACGGTGAAACATCACGATGACTACCACCATACGAAACACTTCTTTAAGCATCGTGTGATCCTCGATATTGGCTGTCAGGGCTGGACGGAGTACGGGCATGTTGTATTCGTGGAGATACGGAACGGGAAAGGTGAAAAGAGTAAGCTTTGAGTGAAGAGGTACAATATGTGGTGTGTCAAAGAGCCAATTAGTAAGGACATATATATTCAATCGTCAGGATAACAGATCGTTAGCTACGTGCTCGTTCGACGCCCCAAAAATAAAGTCATTGTTCGATCTCTAACACCTTCCCCGTGCCCTCAAGAGTCTAATCGAGACGGGAAAGGCGCTACCTAACTTGAAAACGATCTTTATGAGCAAAAGTCGCTCACCCGAGAGACTCATCAAACAGGTTTTTGTGCCTTGCTATAATAACAGCTTCCCGTGGCAGACAATCAAAGATGGCCGGTTGCTCTTTGGATAAGGTTCGAAGAGATGCAGGTCGACAACATTGTGTGATTCCCGATCAACCTTGCGGGTTGACAGCGCCAGTCCAGACCGTACGACTCGCAAGAAATATTACAAAGCGACCTCACTATCTGGCGGCTCTTGCGGGAGACTCAGCATTAACACTTCAATTCTCGCCTGGTAGAAGAATGAGCAGTGGAATCAAAACGGCGGTTGCTGGGCGAACCAAGCATCATCGGTTATCATGCAGCTGTCCTGGAAGACCTCGGGACTCGTGAAACTCCCAGAAGCGTCGTTAGTACTTTGGGCCAAGTCCATATTGGTGCAACGGTTGAGGTTCGACACCATTTCTCCCGGTTGCCATGTGCGGCGCGCTTAGTGCGAGTGCATTGGGACGTGGAGTCTATTCTCGAATTCTTCTTGTATAGTTCTCAGTAATCAACCATTATATAAAACCACGAGATTCTGTATTAGCTGGAGAGATTTCGGTATCTGAAAAAGTCCGGAGGTTGGGGTGGAAACATTGACCTAGTTAGTGTCTACTCTGTAGTGGCTTGGAAGAAGTACGAGACATGAGGGTATCTAACGTAGCTTATTCTCATTGACCTTTGGGCGTCCACTATTTTGACGCAGAGACGCCGGAAGAACACAACGTCGAGGTCAGCTTCGAAACTCTGGTGTGTCGTCGCAGGGAGGTTCGTGCCAAGGGGATTTGGCCGCGGTGTCCTTGCCTCTCAAATAGGTACAAGTACTTTCCACAAGCCTCAGCCTATGTATGTCATCCTGAAACGCTACACAGGATGCAGTGCACAGACTCGCAACTTTCTGGCGGCAAGTCGTCGCGAGCTAGGTTTCTCTCTCTCGCGAAATCAAACACTTAGAAGAGAAAGAAGAAAAAGGATTTCTACTTATTATTCCGCCCCATCTCTCCAGTCCAGCTCTCCACGTTCCCCACCTTGTGATTTATTGACCGTCGAGCAACAACAAACAACTTGATGAGTTTCGGGAGCAAGACATCAATCAGCAGAGGGAACACACAAAGGTTGCACCCAGCCAGCATCTCACCCGCCCTCCCTTTTCCTTAAGAAAATAACATCAACGACATAAAATAAAATAGGGAAGAGGGGAAGTGAAAGAGAAGAAAACGTCTACTCTCACCTTCTCGAGAGCCCCCCCCCCCCACATTTTCTCAGGACAGCATACATACACACCAAACAACCAACACCAACCAACCATGAACCTCGTCTTCATCGTCTTCGCCCTCCTCGTCTTCGGCGTGCCCATCTACGAGCGCTACGAGCGCCGACACCGCCCGGACGACCCGATCCCCACGCGCGTGAAATGGACGGCCCAGACCGCGCTCGGCAGCGCCGCCGCCGCCTACAGCGTGTGCCGGATCGTCACCCAGGTGCGCGGGTCGGACCCCAACACCATAGTCGGGTCCTTCTACTGCTCGTCGCTCGGGGTCGCGGGCGGCGCCATGTCGGTGGGCGCCATGACGAGGCGCTGGGACGAGAGCGAGTGGGAGTACTACCGGGAGGTGACGGAGAGGTGGGGGGTGTGGGAGGG